>JAVTVY010052755.1:0-257661 GCA_036873755.1 Hanleya hanleyi
GATCTTTGTGAAAAATCTGGAAAAATACTATCCTAGCACTTTAGGCCGCCCCTGGAAGCTCTTGGGTCCTAGATGGCTGGAGAAGCATTCTAAGTGATTTCTGAGAAATAAAACTGCAGATTGTCAAACTAAATTCAAGGCATTATTTTATATTGATTTTTTCATGTAACCAAACATTTTCAGTACGTAATTCAAATACTGGACAAAAAGTTTCATCCATCAAAGCTTGATGTAGATGCCACACTACTGGAAGCAAATGAATTTGACTCTGTGCACTCAACATCAGACTGTGAGGAAGCGAACAGACAGGGTGAAGTCCCATTAGATTTGAGAAGTTTTCGAGTTTTTTGCATGTTTAGAATGAATTTTCACGTCACTCTTTCCAGTGGTCACGTATATTTTTCCTTCAGCCGCGACCATTTAACTTTTTTTTCTTTTTTTTTACTCCAGTTTCAGAGTCCTTGAGGTCAGTCGTCATGTCAACAATTTTCACACAGGCGACTTTAAACTATAAATACGTCTGACATTGTCAACGGTGATTCTAAACTTCGCTATGATAGATAGATAGATAGATAGATAGATCATTTATTTGCCATATGTGGCGCCCTCTAGGAGCGAGTATACATTAAAACACATATTTATACATTAAAACTACATATAATCACAGTTTACTTGTATCACAGGTTATGAACATGGAGGTTAAAACGAGACAGGACAATACAAATACAAATATCTACATCAAGGTCATTATTTAGAAAGAAGGGGGGAAAAAATCAAATAAAAAAAAAAAAAAAAAAAAAAAAAAAAAAAAAAAAAAAAAAAAAAAAAAAAAAAAAAAAAAAAAAAAAATAAAAATAAAAAAATAAAAAAAATAAAATAAAATAAAATAAAATAAAATAAAATACAACACTTAAAAAATAGAAGAAAAAAAAAAAAAAAAAAAAATACTAATAAAATAATAATAAGAAATATCACTAACGGTTGAGATTTAAAAATGTCTTTCTCATTGTAAAACATTCCCGAACATATTTTGCTAACTTTCTACAAAGCCTTGGGTTTTCATTCGTTAGCAACCAATAGAATTGTGCATCGAGGTTCAGGGATATAAATTGTGGGCAATATTCAGCAACCTTTTCAAAGAACTTTTTGCGATATTTGTTGAAATGTGAGCATGTCATGAGAAAATGTTTTTCATCCTCCACTTCGTTAAGGTCACACAGGCCACAGATTCTATCCTCTAGCTTAGCTTTTTCATACCGTCCTTGTTCAATCTGTAGTCTGTGGGAGCTTATGCGAAGTGAAGTAAGATACTTTCTATCCTCTTTATCAGTTATGAGGGATAGATATTTTTCTTTTTTAAAATGATGTTTAAATATCTTATAAGTTCTCAATTTGCCAGTTGTATTTGCAATGTCTTCTTTCCATTTGTTTTTAAATTCATTTGACAAGATGGTCTTTACCTTTTTAATGATAAATGTTAAATGGTATAGATGAGGGTTTAGAAAAACATTTTCCATGTCCAGTTTACACATAATAAAATACATGCATTTGCCCCAGTCTGTCCTTGGCAGTTTAGTTATAATATCAAAATTCTGGGCATAAGCCTCATGTAAGAGGGAGCCATTTTCTGCAGAACAGACTCTATACCAGTATTTAACCATGTTTAAGATAATATCCAGATACATAGGTAAGCTACCTAGCTCGCCTAGAACTGCAGTATTGACACTTTTTTTATGTACTCCCAGCAATGTCTTGCAAAACTTGATATGTAGCTTTTCAGCTGTACAGTTATGAAAGCTGGCGCCATTGAACACGCGGTAACATACTGCTTTCCGATACATTGACGAGACGAGAACAACACGCCCTCAGCTAGACCTACTGCAGACAGCGCGACAAGCAATCAGCATTCGCTGACCTACTTAACAGATAAGCTGCATATACAAGCGGAGTCTATTTTGGGAAACAGCTCTCTGCGGGGAGATCGCACTGTGCTGGAAATATAATGCCGATCACTCAGGAACTGGTTATTTCAAACTTATTAAAACCCCCGGAGGTACATAACTCGAATTTTAATCACAATTTATATTTTGGGGGGATTCTCAAACCCAAGCTAACAGATTTTTTGTTAGTTAGAATGGTTTAACGGAGGTTCATTATCATCGAAAATACCAACAACAACAACCTGATCGTGTGAGACAGAAAATCGGAAAATCCGGGAATTTTTTGGAGATTCTGAAAAATCCGTAAATCCGGATATATCCGGAAGACTTCAATCTCTGTGTATCAAAACGTCGTCCTGAATAAACTAGAAGTTGTATATTATTTTAACAAACATTATATGTGAGTTTTTCATTTCCCAGTGGAGATTTCCCCGCCACAATTGACAACTGAGGAGAACACCCGCCCAAGGCACGGTAGCACGGTTGGTATCCAAACAGATCTCTACCAGTGCAAACGATCTCTACCATCTGCACAACGATCTCCACCAGCTAATATTACGGGTTTACGAATAGTGGTATGTACCAATTTCAGCTTATTTTGCCAGGAAGACCTGAGTAATACTCGGAATGATATAGCAGCGTACGCCTAAATGTACGAGGAAATATATTTCGCTCTTGTTTCAAACGTGCGTCCTCTGATTATTTCATAATCAGGGACACCGATCGCCCCATCGACGATTCAGTATTGAGAATGTGATGAAATTTTCCGGTCTTTAATGTCTTGAATTGAAATCCTGATAGAAAGGGGCTACTTTATAAAGAAATATTGTCAAATTCCAGTCAAATTTCACATATACGGGTAAAAATAAGCAAGTTTATGTGAAAATATGTGTGCTCAATGTACTTTTTCGAAATTAGAATTACAAAGATCTCTACCAATTCCTGACAACTATCTCTACAGGTTCGGTGCATGGAAAGTGTTGGACAAAAATCTACAAATCAAGTCGTATGAACAGGCCTAGTAGAACCAGAGATGTATTGTGCGGATTTGTCTGATGCCAAGTTGCACACGCACGCACGAAAGATGATCGAGTCAGTTCGGTCTTGTCATTGGGAGCTCGGTAAATTACGTACCGACACACAATGTGACCTTCGTCCGAAGGTTCGAAGTGAGAACGAAGAAATTGGCTTGATATAATGAAGATGATCTCAACACTCTTAAAATGAAAGCGTTTTATTTAACATTATTAATGTCCGAGGAGTTACACCATCATATAAGCTGTTATATTTGTAACACTCTCAGAAAGTGTTGAAAAAATATCTAACTAACATTATACTACACTTTACTAGGCTGAATTTAACACTTGTATAGTGTTGTATTGCTCATCATACTGCAATATAATGCCGGATATAAAACTTTTTTTTCAACGTTTTTTGTCAATTCTCGGACATTTATAGTGTTAAATACAACAATTTCAATTTAACACTTTCTGAGAATGGAAACGTTGTCCAGTGACCAACCCTAGATTTTGTGGTGTGAGTAGCGGAGGTGTTGATCAGTAGAACAACTTAAATAAATTAAATGGTCTTAGATCTAGATTTTTCTGTATATACCCGCGAATATCATCACGTCACACGTGTTTTTGCCAAAATCATGGAAAATACATTTTCTGCGCAGCAAGGCAAGGAATTCGAGGCATAGGCCTACAGATATATCCGTGTGCATTGTTTTTATTGCATCATAAACACAACGGAAAGTCGATAATAAATGAATAAATTTTATCTGAATTTACATTTAATCCAAATGTATGGTGTTGAAAATTGCATTTTAAGACTACGAAACAATCTCCAAACTCAGAAACCGTCATGTGAGCTATGCTGATATTTTTAACACTGTTTCCCGTCATGCGATCTTTTTATCATCGAATAATTGTGTGGGTCGTCGATCCACTTTTTTATGTAAAAAGCTTCAAGAGTTTCTATCTCCATAGTTTTCGCGAGGTCATTAACTCCCCTGATAACATCTCTCATCGGAAAGATGAAAGGTGTGTTACGGCAATAGAAAATATATGTACACAATTTGTGAAAGTTCTACATCGATCGCTTTATGATTACATATAGTTATGACATGAAATTGGAATTCGTAGCATGTACTATTTCCTGAAAAAAAATGACCTAAATGGAGTCAGTTTATTTTTTCTATTTCAACCGCACCACGTATAGGCCAAACTGCCGTCTTATCGTACCATCTCTTTTTTTCAATTTCAAATCGCCTTTACTCGTGTAGGGGTACTGACATTATCCTCCAACGACAGTTTCCCCAGCGACATTTTTCCCCACGACAGTATCCCCACAAGACATTTTCCCCAGGCGACATTTTCCCCCACCCTAATATTACGTGCTGTAATAATTACGATCTGCCGACAATCGCAGTCGCGGTCATTTCTCCACCTTGAATTTTTTTTAAGTTTGCACGTAGGAGAGTCTTATGTAGGCTTGATGAAGTGATCAAATAATAATATCAAATTTTTGCCGCTTTCATGCAGCGGGAATTTTTGATCACTTTTCATTCATTGACATAATCTTCTTAAGCTACGATCCGAATAAATAACTTCAAATTTATTTGTAGCTCTCTTTATATTAGGGTGGGGAAAATGTCGCCTGGGGAAAATGTCGTGTGGGGACACTGTCGTGGGGGAAAATGTTGCTGGGGAAAATGTCGCTGGGGAAACTGTCGTTGGGGGATAATGTTATGGACTCATTTGTGTACCGATAAATGTATCTTTTTGTCGAAAGCATCAGCGTGTTGATAGCACGTTGTTCTTTTCCCCCAACTTAATCATGTTAGGGAAACCCTTATCAATAAATATATACGAAAATCAATAAAGACAAAATCATATTACCATGTTTGAGCGATCTCGCTCTATAAAATGGAGGAAAAAACGGTCGTTTTTACTCAATAACTTTGATTCCTTCGTTATCAATGCTCCAAAACTTCAGGCGCATTAATCTATCTATTGTTCCTTGTCCTTTAATTAATTTGCCATTTTAAGAACCAGTCAATGTTGTTTCAGTAACGTGACCGATATTTGGCCTATTAAATTAGATAAATAACAAGTTACTTTTTAGCAAACGACCTCTTTTACCTCTACTTTAACGGGATCGCCCTAACATGGTAATATGATTTTGTCCCGGGCTTGATTTCCCTTGTAGACTCATTGGTTTCAGCGTATAAATCCCCCAGAGTAAGCCTATCCCAACACTGTAAGCGCTGATAGAGATCGTTGTCAACTTCAGCACAGAAAAACATGCATATCACAAACTCATGGTAGAGATCGTTGTAAAATGAATAGTGATTTTGATTGAAATTCTTCTCCCAATCAAACAGGACGACTTTGAGTCTTAATTATTTTAGTTACTTGAACAATAAGCCATAATTAAAGGGACAAACACAGCTGGTGTACAGTCAGATATGCCATAAAATAGACCATTCTTTGATGATGGAGTCGATTCTCCTAATCGACATGGCAATCCTGTGTCCCAAATTAAAAAATAACGAAAATACATCAGGCTTTAGCTTGCACGTGCTATATATCTAGATACTCATATGGGTACGCTGTGCTATGTGGTTTACAGACCTTTTCGGTGCTTGGCTGATTATTTTTCCTTGACCGGGCATGCTCCTCTCCAAAATCTAACAATTTCTCGCTTCACGCACCGGTAGAGATAATTTCATTACGGGTAGAGATCGTTAATTTGCACTGGTAGAGATCTGTTTGGATACCTACCGTGGGTAGAGTAGATCCATGTGCAAGCTCCAACAAAGGACGAAGGAGAAACAAGAAATGTAGCCTAGTACAGTGACGTCGCCAGTTCCGATCCAGTTTCAGTTCCGACCCACTTCCAAAAATATTGCTTCTTGTCATAACCACGATCACGCGAAATCATAAAACATTTGGTGTATTCAAGCAAGTTGATCAACCTCTCAATCATGGTTAAATTATATTATGCATTCACTGATTTTGTTAGGAGACAGCTTTGCAGACCCACTCCATACACACGACTACATCGGTCTAAGTACAAACACCAGGATTCGCCGTTGGTCAAAAACCGTGTCGTCTGCCAGCGCTTCCTATCAAAGTTTTGATGTTTTGTTTCTCACATATAATTATCATATGGTACTATGTATCTGTCATAAATTTATTTACTGGGGTGTCTCTCTAAAGGCTACCTGCCCCATTGTTGACATCAACTGACGGACCCAGTTCCGAACCACCATCATCCATGGATGGCCAAGCTGGGTCGTACCATGGCCTGAAAATGTCTTGCGAACGCAGCGATCACTACGTAAAATCGTAACTCGAGTTCTGATTAGCATTTCTTCTCTTTAATCTGCTATTCAGAGGTGAAATAAGTAGAAGTACCGGTACGGTTGATTTATCATCATTTTTGAGTGAGTATACGCTTATTAGCCATCGGAGTTATTTCAGTGTCCAATATATCTTGCCAATATGATTAGCTCGACCATATCCCTATCACCCCCAATCCGCATTCTTTAACGTCAGATGTTCACTTATGAGATGAAGACATTCAAAACGAAATATCCAGCTAGGACCCTATTTTGGCGGAAAATTTATCATGTTGACAATTACATTTGTTTATATCTGGGTCAAAGGTCAATGTCAAAACGAGGCTGGATCGGAACTGGCGACAGTGGGTCGGAACTGACACCTCTCATTAAGAAATGTAATTTTATTTTCCCTGCAGTCCAGTTTATCCCCAGCTAAGTTAGTTTGTTAATAAAGGCAATAGACATTTGTACGGCGACCAAGATAATGAATATGCCAATCAAACCCTTTCCTTCTGAAACAAATACAAATTTCACTTTGGTGGGTCGGAACTGGCGACTCGTCTGTACTACTGGAAACAGAAATATTGAATAATGAATGCCAAATTTCAGTGTGCACCTAGTCGACATGGTTAAAGCAAGGACATTCATTTTTAATGAACGGCCACGAGGCAAACACAAGTAACAGAAGCTCTAAACAAAAAATCAGCTGTTCTGTCAACTACATTGCTGTAATCGCCACCCGGTTGCCAGGGATTTTCAACCCAGGGCTCAATGGAGCGTAGCAGATTTTTTGTAAACATCTTCACTCGTACTTGAGATAAGCTTCTACAACTTGGCAAGTTGAAAGGTTGCTAATGTGCCAAAATCGGAGCTGAACTATTCTTTTTTTTTTTTTTTTTCTAAATATTTACTTCTGTTAAAATTAGACTTTTCAGAGGGAAGAAAATTTCAACTGACGGGAACTTATGGAGACCCCAGTTTCCAGCACAACACGTTACACCCCATCTTCCCAGCTCACATAACGGCATTATGTGGGTCAAACAAAAATTAAACCAAACAAGACATCACATTCTCAAGTCCATTTTAGGAATAACTTTCTGGTTTCTTGGTTTTGACTGTCAAAACACGCGCACTCCCGCCTTTTAACAAAACTATCCCATAATTCCCTGTTTCTCTTTGTTGTTTCTCCCAAAAGTAATTAGAGTTGTCGCCCTTGATTGCGACCAGAATGACATTCAAAGCCCAATTGAAAGAAAGAAATGACATTCTCTCTCTCAAGAATACCGTAAACAATAGTATAATACGATTACATAACTGCTAGACAAGTGTGAACATATTAGTCTGTTTGAGATTTCTTCATATTTTATAAAATACCATAAGAAATCTTCAGTTATCTCCCTTGATTGCGTTTAACACCGCATTCGGAAACCCTCCCCACATGCCCACCGTGTAGAACCGATTCATTCTCAAAGAGAGCCGTGTCTACCCGCGGGAGGGAGTCTCGCGAGACGAGAATGGAACCGATTTAGCCTATAGCATTGGGCCCTGCTTCGGACAGTCATACAGTCTAATCGAACTGCGGAAGCGATGTGTAATTCAGCCGTGTAGAGTACGATGCCTATAAGTGTGATTGATTAAACTTGCTTATCACATGTTCACTTTCGGATTTGTAGAACAGAAACCTGAAATCTCTTATGATTTGGGTAGGTGGAGATGACCCTTGACTCTCTCTTGCAGGAAAGTAGCCTGTGTATTATGATTGTTTGTTTTTTTTCAAGTTGGTGCTAATGCTGTTAGCGGAAACTCTTTAATGAACGGCAGCTGAATATTCAATGATGATCTAGATGCTTGTATTTGACAATGAACCGTGGATTAGGTACCATGTTTGTCTGGCACCGGAGGTAGATTGAAGTGCCAAACAAATTAAGCTCTCTGATGATTTATTGTGATCACCAATGTCTGAAGAGCCTAATTTTCAAAATTCGAAATTCAAATTTTTTTGTAGTTTTGGTTAGGTTTTTGTTAGGGTTAGGGTTTTGCTAGGGTATGTTTGTTTGGGTCATCGTCGCCGTGTGACCAATAAGGTTAGGTGCGACGTTAAACTTCAAACAACCAACCAAACGACCGTGGATTAGGGCACGGAGTGCAATGGGCAACTTGGACTGTGTCCTGGGGAGACAGGTCATGTAAATGTTATGTCATCAGTAGTAGAGAACCACAGCTACGGTCGAATGCGCATTTGCGACAAGGCGCCTACCTACATCTCTTTCTATAGCCCATGGGGCGAGTATGTGGGGATGACAATTTCATGATGCAGCTTATGACTGAAGTGGTCTCAGGGCCGTTGTGTGACGTTGACCAGTGACGTCATGGTGCTACTACAAATTCATCAGTAGTATAAAATCCGCAAAGACGGTCGGATGCGCACTCAGGACTAGGCGCCTACCTACATCCCAAAACTCTAGTCCATAAGAGTATCTAGAGTAAAAAAAAGAGAGACTTTATTTCAATGTCGTGTTCAGCAACATTTCGGCATATAGCCACGAACAACATAAATCTCTTATCTATTATTTCCGAGACTTGTGAAACAGGGCTATCCCACCAAGCGCCTCCACTTAAACTTTCTCAAATATATATCGCATGCTGATAGCAAAATATGAACGTAACGTGTAAGATCTATGGCGTTACGTTTCGTAACTTTTGTCTGAGTCCGCTTGACCCGGACAAGGGACCGTATGAACCCATGTACTTCAATGACATCGTGGTGTTCATATGAACAATCACATTCCAAGTGTGACTGACATACAAAATTTTATAGATAACGAGTTTACAGCGAAAATCATATGGATAAAAAATAATGATAAGCGATACAGATTTGTTATTTTTTGCAGGAAACTAGCCTATATTTATGTATACTGTGATTGTGTGCGTGTGTGTGTTTATGTGGTGCTAATGCTGTCATATGGAGTAGGTCTTTGAATTATGGACGCGGAAAATTCTTTAATGACGACGGCTGAATATTGAATGACGGACTAGACGCTTGTATATCAAATATCTAAAAACTACGTATCTAATAACAAAATTACACCAATCGTGGCAAAAGAATCTCTTATGGGACTTTCTGGTTAATTTCATGCTCACGGGTGCCCTTAGCAATATAGACCGCAAAATCGGCCTCAAAGTCCCAAATAACTCTTTCACGTTTACTAGTCTTGAGTACTCTATTAACACCTCCAACAAAGTCTTTTTCTATCGTAACACCATCATCATTGTACAAAACCATAGTCTGGTTTTCTTAGATTTCTCATTAAATTTACAGCGATATTTGTATTAACATCTAATAACAAAATTACACCAATCGTGGCAAAACAATCTCATATGGGACTTTCTTGTTAATTTCATGCTCACGGGTGCCCTTAGCAATATAGACCGCAAAATCGGCCTCAAAGTCCCAAATAACTCTTTCACGTTCACTAGTCTCGAGTACTCTACTAACACCTCCAACAAAGTCTCTTTCTATCGTAACACCATCATCATTGTACAAAACCATAGTCTGGTTTTCTTAGATTTCTCATTAAATTTACAGCGATATTTGTATTAACATCCGAAGAATCCTACTGTTCAAACTCTCGGGAGTTGAACAAATGTGACGAGGAATCCACACAGGATGTTGTGTATGATCATATGTCGTTGAGCATCAATATTAGACCGATTAACTAAATGGACCGGGTCCCTAATATCCATTTCCTCTTCCCAATAACACACAGACTCTATCGCTTCGGGAGGGTCCGGAGGATCCAGGCGACACACAACCGTGACGTGACATGTTCAACAATCTCACGTAACTCACCTTCCTCGCTATTTCCAGCACACATTTGACAGCTTTACGTGTGACCTTATGCACGACTTCCACGGTCTGCACCTTCTCACATACTTGAACAGTCTGCAGCCTCTCCCCTCCCTAACTCCCACTCTGCGTCTTCTCACCTCCCATATTTCCCGCTTTTCAACAGTCTGTACCTTCTCACATCGCTTACTTCCAACCGATCTCTTCGTAACAGCTAGAAGCGTAGGATACGGAAGTTTTCTCCGCAGTTACTCTCAGCATACCTCTCTGCGAAATATCACTAAGATCTGGTCCACATGATTGTCACACACCACGACAGGGTCATGCCAAACCTAAAAATGTCCAAAAGAATGACACCGGAAACATTCCGGAAGACAATCAGCACTTTGCCTGATCAATCAGCTATAGGAGTTATCCACTGGAGCTTCACTGTAACTAGAAGAGCAGCGAACGGGGATAATTCCACCGTAAACTCATCAATAGCCAAAACACCATACTGTACATCTCGGTCTGCGACAGTTTTAGAATACAGTGTCGCGAACCATTCACGGAAATTTGACGTCTACCCCAGCGCCTCCACCTCTGCCACTCCGATAACTAACAAAATCTGTCGTATATAGCCAGCCAAAATGAGAAGGACCTCTGATCGAACACTCACTGTATTTCCTAAGCAGTCACGGTTAATCGACCAAGATGCACAGGAATGTCACATGAATAACCGTGAACACAGCCTGAACTCAAAATTTCAGCAAACCTGAAGAAACTTTTCAGATACAAGCACAGAATTTGCTGAACACTTGGACTACACGTTCACGATAAAACGTACAAATATCCAAACGAAACTCAACACAAACCCACAAATATGCGGAAACTGAGAAACACGCACAATCAGATCTGCAATCCGGGAAGGAGGACTCCAATGGTGAAAAGAAATACATGTACAAGAACATTGGAAACACACCCAAAACGGCTTCCAAGCTTGGGTATGATGGGATGTATCGGCTACTAAAACATTGGTAAACACGCTATTCTAGTTGATTCTCTCTCTCTCTCTCTCTCTCTCTCTCTCTACTCTACTGATGGAAGGGCGTACTACTTGGCTTGGCCCAGACCATTGTGCGTTGGACTTGCCCCGTCGTCCACTGCAATCTATGTGAGATTGGACATAAAAAGGCAACATTCCACCAACACAGTCTCACAGTGCCCAGTTGGTAAGCTGAAGACAGATCTCCGTACCCTGATGAGTTCAGCGAACGCAGAAGGAATATATCTTACAGAAAGGCGTGTTTCTCGGTGCCATCTTTGCCCCTGTGGCCACCTCCGTGCTATGCCCTGTGCTGGGTGGACTCTTGGGTCGGCGATGAAGCATACGAAAGAAAGTGTCCCTGGTCGAACCACGCTTGCTAGAAACCCTGTCATCTCCGTATCCGACTGGAATGGGCCCATGGCACGCTGATATACGGAGAGATCCCGCTAGCTAGCTTAACACTGGAGTGGCCCATGATAGAATCGGGCTCTGTCTGGAAATCCTGTGAAATTACAAGCGTCTGATCCGTCATTCATAATTCAGCCGTCGTCCATTAGAGAATATCCGCGTCCATAATCCAAAGACCTATTCCATATTCCATATAACACTATTAGCACCAAATTCAAAAAGACAATCATGTATACATAAACATAGGCTTGTTTCCTGCAAGAGAGAAGCGGTAAACAGTTTTCAATGATGCCGGCAGACATCATGATGTTCCAAAAATATCAAATCCGTATCGCTGATCAGTATTCTTAATCCATAATATTCGTTGTAAAGTCATCTAAAGAATGATGTATCTCAGTCACGCTTTGATTGTGACTGTTCATATGAGTACCATGAGGATCTTGAAGTACATGGGTTCATACGGCCCCTAGCCCCGGGTTAAGCGGAATTAGACACAAGTTACGAAACGTAACGCCATAGATCTTGCACGCTACGCTCGTATTTTGCTATCAGCATGCGATATGTATCGCCAAATCTGAGAAACTTTGAGTGGAGGCGATTGGTGATGTAGCCCTGTTTTATAAGTTTCTGCAACAATGTTTTGTGACGTTTCAACAACGTGAAAACAACTACGTCCGAAGAACAACTTAAGCCCAGAAGGCAGCTTGAATATTGAAATAATCTTTGGCTCAGTCGTACACCAGTATAGGCCTACATCTCCAAATTCGGCCAGAGGGTACTCGTCAGACATCTGAACTACGGTTGGTATGCTCAGTCCACGACAATGCTGGTAAAGATAGAACAGACTGTACGGTTCGCGCACGCCACTACTGAGACTGTGAGGCTTCGCCGTTCCAACACCAAATATATATGCCTCTTCTGTCAAGTACACGGCAACCCAAGGTTGAACGGGTCGATCCATCACGTATGACACAGGCTTCTTGGGGTCGAGAGGAAGTAAGTGAATGCAGGAAACGGCCTCAGTGATTACTTAATAATTTTGTACCAAACCTCTCGGAAATACCCATAAAAGCGTCCACGTGAAAGCCTTTTTTCCCATATGTTTTTTTTTCATACACTGCCTCAGGTAAATCGACCAATCGCGATTGGTCGATTTACATGAGACACCCCCTCAACAACACATACAGATGTAAGTGAGACCAAAGATATTTTGCGCCAATACTTTCAGTGACATCGGGGTAAACCTATTAAATTAGCTGGCAGATTAATATAGTATTTGCTGAGATCTGGCCACCCACTCTCAAACGCCGTTTCTTGTCTTCACTCTCTTCCTATACACAGTATGGCGGCATATACTCTCGAACCCAAGTAGCCTGTGGTGCTGAGGACGTACTAGAACGCGGCGGAGTACACACGGTCTAACGGGAATATATCTCCAGCAAATACGAACGGCTGAGTTCAGGTCTATGCAATTGTAAGGTGGAATAGTTGCAGATAACAGTTCGGCTCTTGTCCAGTTGAATGATGTTGTCGAACTCGGCAAAGCAAATCACAATTATGGTGATGGGCAGGTGTCTCTAAGTGGATTTCCAAGCGCAAGTTTACTTTCTTGATGAGACTCAGCTGATGATCGTTTTCTAAGATGGGAGTGAGGTCGCAGCAGAATAATGCGTGACCTTTTTCAAAGTCTTATGTGATTTCCTGGTCGGTTTGATCCCACGTCGCAAAAATGTAACTCCGAATGGGATTGCTCTGCCTGAAGTTCGGTAGTATGGGTCGTGCTGGTAAAGGGTTGTCCCCGTTGATGCTGGTATTGTCCACAAAGTCTATGGTCAGGCGCTTAGGGCGATACCTCCGGACAAAATTCTTGGATGGTGATCAGATTCTAAGCCGGAAAGGACCAAAAGAAAATTTTATTTGACGTGTCTTTGACATGTATTTGTTCTGCTGAAGAAAACTTCGCTTCGGGAGGGCCCGGAGGGTCCGAACGAGACGCCTCGGCGACATGCTCAACAATTTCACGTAACTCACCTCCTTCACTTTCATGAACAATTTTGACAGCTTCGCTCATGACTTCAACAGTTTTCTCACCTTTACACACGACAGTCTGCACCTGACGAACATGAACAGTCTGCACTTTCTCTCCCAGAACAAACATAACACTGCACAAACCAAACCGCAACAGTCTTAGAAAAGAATGTCGCAAACATTCACGAAAACTCGACATTTGCTCCAGCTCTTCTACTTCTTCTACTCCGATTTCCTGCTCAGCTAGTTAATTAATAAAAAAATTATATAGCCCTCCGAAAGAGAAGGACCTTTGATTGACTGCCTCAGTTTTCTTGCTAAGGCACGGTTAATCGACGTGATAGACGATAGGCAGAGTACAGATCAAACTCACGGGTGAGTCAGCACATGCAAATAAAACGGCTAATATGCAAATGAGTGTCATAGATATGATAAATAATAATGAGCACGAACCAGGTAGACCTTACACAGGGAAGCGCCTAATGGCAAGCTTGAACTTAAAATGTCAGCAAAACTGTACAGAATTTCAACGTTCACAGCACAGTAATTCCAGAGTATACAAACACAGAATTTCACATACAGTTTATAATCGACACGAATCCACAGTACACAAATCCGAACGAAACTCCATGCATATACGAAAATGAGACGGAGTGATTCAAAACACGTACGACCAGATGGACAATCCTTCCAGCCGGAAAGGAAAATACTTTTGCCTCCGTCGTTTGGGATGTTTTTTCTCTTCAAGGCTTTGATGTGCCCTAATTATACGGCTGGATTCGGTTTTCATTTTGGCGACATACAGGATGGCTTCTTGGATAACATCTTAGAGTCGTATACTGAATTGATATCCATCAAGGCAAAGGCGAATGTCAACCGCTGTTTGGAGTTTGGTTGACATCCCATTGAAGCGCTACCGGTACTGCATGAATCAGTTATATCTCAGCAGATCCACCGATCGACTGTTCGTCGTGAAATCTCTCCTTGTTTGGAACCCTGGGTTGGCAGCATACGCCTCCATGCTATCTGGAGTATTTCGGTAGAGTCAAGTGCGACTTTTTGGTTTTTCGGCCATACGACAACAACTTATCGATGTAGGCACGATAGGGTTAAATTTTAAACGAGGCACTCGCGCGTTTGTCACTGAGAATCACACCCACCTGCTGGAACATGGAGTGGAGCCAGGCATTTACTGCATTCAACGGGGCGTTAACCTTCAGACCGATTCTGTCCCCATTGAAGAGTTTGTCTTTCACGGGCAAGCAGATATAGGCTAAATCCACGAATAACGTTTCCGTGTTGGTGATGGCGAACACGATAGGGTCCGACTCGGTGATACTGTAGAAAGGCAGATGTTCCACTGATAGTCATCATTCTGCACGGGGTTGGGTCATAGGAATGGTCCACAAATCAAATTCGCTGTTGGTAGAGGGCGCGACATGGATGAAGGTCATGTTACCCAAAGGTGTCTTTCGTCTCGTCTTCGATGTGCATTTGGTCGCTTGGTCGGAGGTCGACTGGCACTTCTGGAGGGTCCATGCCAGACGCTTACGTGACATGTTCAGAAGTTTCACGTTACTCGTCTTCTTCAGTTTCCTGTACAACTGTCAGCCTCGCGGATGACAGTTTTTCGTCTTCACGCACAACAGAATGCACCTCACATACTTGAACAGTTTCCACCTTCTCCCCTCCCTTACTTCCAGTCCGCGCTTTCTCACCTTCACTTCTCCGCACTTCAACCATCTTCTCCCTTCTCATACTTTCGACAGATTTCTCAGTCACAATCAGCTCACCTCTCTTCAGAGTATCAGATTCAGTCTCCATCTGCTCCACACGATTGTCACACACCACAAGAAGGTTATGTCAAACATGACATCTCCGACAGAATACACAGGCGTTTAGATAGAATTATGAAAGGAGTCTTAATTCCTTAGTTTTCGGGGTTGCTGAAAACGGAGTCTCATCTCTATTAGTCAAGTTACAAGACTCTGATCTGTTATCAGAGTCATGGCGTGCGATTTTCCATGTCTCAACGAGGTAGATAAACAACGTCGGAAACAGACCAGAAAATTACATTCACTCGAACCAATCCCCACTATCGTAACATTTGGTCGTAACGGGTTAGAATGCCATCAATATTCTTAGTCACAAACACTTACCTCCAATCCAACTGCGGCAGACAACAAAATGAAGCCAGAGCCGAGAAGGCGGCTGCCATGTCATTTTCGTCTCCCCTCAAACTTCATACGAGTCTTTTCTAAATCGACCCGTTCAATTTTACCCGTGGGACTAAATATAGAATTTCGCCCGCCAACACGTGTACAATATTTGACGCTCACAAACCACGAGACAGAGCCACACACTGCTCAAGCCCACTTGGTCAGACGGGCAGAATTGACGGGGTCGCTGTTTCAAAAGTCCTTTATGAAGTCAGCACGTTTGAGGGGAGACGAAAAATGACATGGTCAGCCGCCTTCTCGGCTCTGGCTTCATTTTGTTGTCTGCCACAGTTGGATTGCAAGTAAGTGTTTGTGACGAAGAATATTGGTGGCATTCTAACTTGTTACGACCAAATGTTACGATAGTGGGGATTGGGGCGAGTGAATGTAATTTTCTGATCTGTTTCCGACGTTGTTTATCTACCACGTTGAGACATGAAAAATCGCACGCCATGACTGATAACAGATCACTTGACTACATCTCTATCTCCATCATGTAGAATTTCAGGACTTTAGGGATCTCATTTTGAAATTTTCCCAACACTTTACCAAGATAACTAAAAAATTGACAGTATCTTCATCGGCAACGAAAGGAGTTATGCAGTGGCGTTCCACTGTAACACGACGAGCAGCGAATGGAGACAATTCCATCGCAAAGTCGTCGATGGTCAAAACATCACAATGCACAAGTCGGTCCGTAGCTGTTTTAGAAAAGCATGTTTCGAACCATTCATGGAAATTCGACGTCTGTCCCAACGCCTCAACCTCTTCTACTTCGATATCCTCCTCAGCTAACAAATTAACAAAGCTCTCGCTAAGCAGTCACGGTTAATCGGTATGATAGACGACACGAATAGCTCAGGTAAAAACACAGGTAAGTCAGACATAATCATAACCCCAGAACATTTGGAAATCCTAGCTTCAAATTGTCAGCAAAAACAAAAGTAATGTACAATACTACCAGTACCACGAAAAATTTGATTTCAGACTGTACTTGACCTCAATTTTGTTACGTGACACATCATCTACCCCTACTGACATAACAATTAATATGTGATTTTTTTATGATTTCCCTATTTTGGGGTCAGTGGCCAGATCACTGACCTTGATCTCAATTTTGATAAACGACCTATCTTAAACCCTAATGAATCCACCAATAAAAAAGTGGAAGTTTCAATGATTTCCTAAATTTAGGTCTCAGTGATTTTTGAACTTGACCTCAATATTGGTACGTGACACATATCTATACTGACATAAAAAATGAACTCACCAACAAAAAATAGCAATTTTCAATGATTTCCTGATTTTTAGGATACAGTGACCTTTGACCTTGACCTCAATTTTGGTACGCGATAATCGTGTACCCCTTATGTATCTACTGGCATGAAAATTGATTTTTAATCTATTTGCCTATTTTGGGATCAGTGACCTCTGACATTTGATCTTGACCTCATTCACTTGGTATGAGATCATATTTTCCCCCTAATAAATCCACTAAAAAAAGTTAGCCATTTTCAATGATATCCCGATCTTCATGCCTTTGACCTCTGACCCCGACCTCAATAGAAAACTGTCCCAGATATAGACCGGACACGAATGGGTGGGCAGACGGATGTTCGCCCCGACAAACGGACGGACACTGCCATCACCACCGTTAACTGTTATAGACTGGCCATCAATTGTGAATGTTATGCTAGTTCAATTTATCAAAGTTAAGAGGCAGGGGCAGCGAATATAAAAAAATTACAAGTAATTTTTACATTTTTGAGCTAAAAACTTACCTTACTGACATATCGGTATAGTGCCTTAAGTGAAGAAAATCAAATATCCCACAGTATTTCCTGTCTCACTGCCCATGTGCGACCATCCCTATGCTATGAACTTCCTCTCCTACAACACATGGTAGAGGTTCTAGCGGGGAGGCTGGATGGGACAATCTCTGTCAGTAAGGTAGGCTTAAAAATGTAAAAATTACTTGTACATTTTTAAAATATTTTTTACGCAATAAAAGCCAACCTTACTGACATATGGGTAGAATACCACACCCGGATGGCGGGAGAAAAAGAACCATATGGGTAGTCAGCATGGAAATCCAGGCTGACCAAGATCCCAAAGGGAAAGGACTGTCGGAATTCCAGTGAGATAACTATAAATTGAATAATGTTCAAGTAGTTATCTTCTGAACCGGAGTTCCTATGGAACCTCGGTGTAATAGCCAACTATAATGGAGGAGTCCAACATGCCCCCCCCCCTCTTTTTGTAATGTAGTGGTGGACTAGTAAGACACTCGATCACCATTAAAAACAGGATAAAAACACTAACTTCTTAGTGTGTCCCGGATGTCCCGGCCCTGGTGATCCGCTGTGCTGTCACCAAAGGTCCCAATGAATAAACGTCATCCTGCACCAGTGTCATGTCTCTGAGGCAGTTTGACGCAAAGATAGTATTGGAGCGCCAGTGGCAGGCCTTCATGATATCCGATATCGACCTATTAGACCACAGAGGCCAAGACGCCGCTATCGCCCTGATCTCATCAGCAGATACTTTTACTAATCTTGCCCGTTTGGGCGACACCCCAATATAGGACAACCTAATCGTCTTGGAGAGCCAGTGTGAGATTGTATTCTTTGAAATCTCCTGCTGACTCCGAGGATCAAAAGATATGAACAAGCGCCTTCTTCCTGCCCGCAGGTCTTTGTTGCGATTGACATACATAGTAAGAGCTCAAACAGGACAATACAAATTGTCGTCTTCGAGGCCTTGAGACAATAAATCAGACAGAGCTGGGATTCTGAATTCTGGAGACGTGCAATCGTAAAGAAATTGATTCTTGGCCACAAAGCAGGATGAAAGACCAACGTCTGTCATGCTAAATCTCCCTGGCATCTAAAGCATGTAACTCAGATACACGAGCGGAAGATGCTAGAGCCAAAAAAAACAACAGTTTTATATGACAGAAACTTCAGGTTGACTGAATCTAAAGGTTAAAACGGAGGTTCAGCTAAGCGCCGTAGAACCAAAGCTAAGTCTCACTTCGGCAACTTAGGGCCCGCCCCCCTGTACAGGCCTTTTGGTCTTTGATATATGTTGGCATTGTAGGAAGTTGATGCTGGGTCGACATCGGGCCTTACAGACTAGTCTTTTGTATTAAATGTCGTCATTTTAATCTAACGACGATACAGCCCACCAATTCCCAGTGTACGAGTTGTCACAGTGACACGGCTCACCAATTAGCAATATACGAGTTGTCAGAGCATTTCCATCATTGCTCTCTAGATTTGTATCTAATACCGCTTATGCCGGTGCTAGGGGCCGTGTGGTCATGTCATCCAAGTTGCCACATGAACAGGTACAATAAAAGCGTACCTGAGATACAACACATATCACGAATCGCTAGATTCTTGGTGTGGGTTTTAGAATAGGCTATCCAGAAGACCATACTGGGAAGTCATGTGGCTCTGTCAGTATGTCGGCACCTCTTGCCTTGTAATCCTACAGGATCTGATCAAGGAGGTGAGGTTAGGATCCCTCGCCGGATTACGACCGGTTGAAAGATTATTAATCCTGGAGATAGCCGAACGGTACCCATCGACAGTGGAAGGTGCCAAACCCCTGTCCTCAGACAAGTATAGGAGGAAATCCGCTATTTGTTGAATAGAGGCTCGACTCGAGCGACACACCACTGCTGGCAGATGAGCCAGTTAGACTGGTAGCAGTCTGAGATGGAGCCCCTTGTTGAGGGGTCCGGGCTGCCTCGCCAGAAAAGCCCGCCTGAGCGAGCTGATCGCGGAGCACCTGCACACGTGTAGGTCTCCAAGACGGGAGTTGTCTGGAATCGTCTACTAGAAGTTGGAGCAAATCTGGGAACCAGGGGCGCGAGGGCCACAAAGGAACCACTAGATACAGGACACAAGGGTTTCACCTGATCTTTTGCAGAGGTTGCAGAGGCTTTTAGAGGTAGGATGACCATGGGAGGAAAGGCGTAAGCTACCATTTCCGACCAGTCCTGTGGTAGAGCATCCACTGCCACTGCCATTGGATCGGTGATCGGAGACATGTACTGTGGCAGTTGGTTGTTCCAACCGAGTGGCAAACAAATCTATCTGGGGAGTTTTCCAAATTTGGGAAATTTGAGATAAAATGTCCGGGTGTAATTGCCACTCGGTCGAGATCACCTGCTTAATCCGAGACAAGGCGTCGGCTAAGATGTCCAGGTGTCCCGGTATGTGTCTGGCACGAATGATCATGTTGTTTTGTCAACACAAGTATAGTAGGATCTCAGTTTGTTCCATCAGAAGAAGCGACCTCGACCGTCGAGTTGTCTGTGGCGACAAACAGACCTGATCCATGTCTGAACTGCGCGAATGACTGCTATGAGTTCCAAGACATTGATATGGGAACAAGCCTCCGTTGGAGTCCACAAGCCGGATATCGACTTGGAGTCGAGATGGGCCCCCAACCATCCATCGAAGCGTCCGTAAACATGTGGCATGATGGGCGGAAAGGAAGGAGGGTCACACCCTGAATCACGTTGAGTCTAACCACTAGCGAAGGTGACGTTTGACATCCCCTGTGACAGGAAAACCTGATGACCCAATGATGGTTTAGATACCTCATTAAGGTTCTTAATTGCAGTCGACCTCTTGGTGAGGCGTCCTGCTTGGAGGTCAAGAGGCCGATCAGTGATGCAAAGTTGAGAGCCGATTGGCAAGAGAATCAGATGAACAAAGGAATTTGTTCGGTGATCTTTCGCCAGCGTTCCACTGGGGGACGTGCCAAGGCCAGATTGGTGTCGTAGGACACCTCCAGAAAGGTACTCTGTTGGGGTGGTGTTAGCTCCGATTTGACTTCGTGTGGTAGATAACCCAAACATTCGAGGATGCGCCATACGAAGATCGTATCGCGACGGAGTTGGTCCCTGCACATGGAACGGATCAAAGAATCGTCTAGGTAAAAGTGATAACTGATTCCGCGGTTGTGCAGAAAGGCCGCCACCGGACGGAACACTCTGGTGGAGACGGAAATGCGGTGGCCGCTGCAAGAAGTCTTTGTTCAATGTACACAGGTTGGTGACCATGCGCATCTCCGGTGTATCTCTTTTGGGCACAAGAAACACCGAACCCCGAAGTCTGATTCGACGATAGGAGTTCTGTGAATGCTCCATCTGAATTAACTTGTGTACCGAAGCCTGTAATTCCAGAAGGTGCTCTCTGCGTATAAGAGGGTTTTGGAGCAACAGTTAAGGGAGGATTGAACATGAATTCCAGGCGGTAACCGTATCGTAGGATACGTATCACCGCTGGATCCATCCCGAGATACTGCCAGTTCCGCCAAAACTCCTGTAGTCTTTCCCCTACTGGAAGAGAGGAGTTGGACGGAACCGGGAAACGAGGCACTTCGTGGTTCCGCCAATCACCGTCGCGACTGTTGCTTGCCAGATCCCGAATCAGATTTGCCTTTGCCTTTCTGGTTCTGGGCTTTTTGCTCCTGATTACCCGAAACCTTAGGAGTCTGACCTGAGCCAGGGGCCGACACCAACTTGGGTTTCTTATGAGGCGGACCGGAAGAAGAACCCTTAGGCCTCTTACCGGAAGCGGAAGTACCTGCTCTTATTTCGCTGTCAGTCTTAGCCTTAGCCATCTGATCAGCAAGAGATGGTAACACCCCATTAAACAGCAGAGACGATGGTGGTGATTGATCCTTCATGGTAAAGGATACTACAGATAGCCCTACAGGCACATCTTATTTAGATCTCTATCTCTATAAAAATGAAGCGGGCATTCTCTCTCGTCGACTTTATGACAAAAGAGATGATTACAATTTCGACATCGTAAACTATCCCTTTCTGGATAGTAATATTCCAGTGGGACCTGCATATGGCGCATACATATCTCGCTTAGTAGCATTTGCTAGATCCTGTGTTAAATGTGATGATTTTAATCAACGTCACAAAACATTGCTGCAGAAACTTATAAAACAGGGCTATTCCACCAAGCGCCTCCACTCAAAGTTTCTCAAATTTGGCGATACATATCGCATGCTGATAGCAAATACGAACGTAGCGTGCAAGATCTATGGCGCTACGTTTCGTAACTTGTGTCTAATTCCGCTTAACCCGGGGCTAGGGGGCCGTATGAACCCATGTACTTCAAGATCCTCATGGTACTCATATGAACAGTCACAATCAAAGCGTGACTGAGATACATCATTCTTTAGATGACGGCTTCACAACGAATATTATGGATTAAGAATACTGATCAGCGACACGGATTTGATATTTTTGGAACATCATGATGTCTTGCCGCATCATTGAAAACTGTTGACCGCTTCTCTCTTGCAGGAAACAAGCCTATGTTTATGTATACTATGATTGTCTTTTTGAATTTGGTGCTAATACTGTTATGTGGAAAATGGAATAGGTCTTTGGATTATGGACGCGGATATTCTCTAATGGACGACGGCTGGATTATGAATGACGGACTAGACGCTTGTAATTATGACCGCATCGGGAGAAAGTACCATGGCTGGAAAGTAGGCCAACCTCCTTAGGTGCACCTGCATCGCCATATTATACGCTGACAAAGCTAATTCATCTGCATTAGCATTAGAGGCAATGTTTCTGAATTGCAAGCGTCTAGTCCGTCATTCATAATCCAGCCGTCGTCCATTAGAGAATATCCGCGTCCATAATCCAAAGACCTATTCCATTTTCCACATAACAGTATTAGCACCAAATTCAAAAAGACAATCACAGTATACATAAACATAAGCTTGTTTCCTGCAAGAGAGAAGCGGTCAACAGTTTTCAATGATGCCGGCAAGACATCATGATGTTCCAAAAATATCAAATCCGTATCGCTGATCAGTATTCTTAATCCATAATATTCGTTATAGAGTCGCGTCATCTAAAAAAGATGTATCTCAGTCACGCTTTGATTGTGACTGTTCATATGAGTACTATGAGGATCTTGAAGTACATGGGTTCATACGGCCCCTAGCCCCGGGTTAAGCGGAATTAGACACAAGTTACGAAACGTAGCGCCATAGATCTTGCACGCTACGTTCGTATTTTACTATCAGCATGCGATATGTATCGCCAAATTTGAGAAACTTTGAGTGGAGGCGCTTGATGGAATAGCCCTGTTTTATAAGTTTCTGCAACAATGTTTTGTGACGTTGATTAAAATCATCACATTTAATACAGGATCTAGCAAATGCTACTAAGCGAGATATGTATACGCCATATGCAGGTCCCACTGGAATATTACTATCCAGAAAGGGATAGTTTAAGATGTCGAAATTGTAATCATCTCTTTTGTCATAAAGTCGACGAGAGAGAATGCCCGCTTCATTTTTATAGAGGTAGAGATCTAAATAAGATGTGCCTGTAGGGCTATCTGTAGTTTCCTCCAAATCCAGTGAAGGTGGATATATATCCTTCACTGCGTCATTTATATAGCGATTATCCACAGCGAGAAGATCGTCTATATAGCGTTTGGTGAATGAGAAGGAACGGGCTTTGAATGGATCGGTTTTTGAAAGCGCCTGCATATAGTCATCTGCAAGAGAACAGATACAGGTCGGCCAACAGGGGTGCACAATTAGTACCCATTGGAATACCTATATCCTGCTGATATATTGTGTTGCCAAATTTCACATAGATATTTTTAATGAGAAATTCAAGCAACTCTATAAACAAAGAAACATCCCATCAATGATATCTCTTGTATGTAGTCGAGCTAAAGAATGCTTTATGGCTTCCGACATTAACATATCTACGATCAGTTTTCTTGAACACAGATACTATTAATGAACTTATACGGTCAATAAGGTCCTGATGAGGGATTGTAGTATAGAGAGTCGAGAAATCCCATGTGGATACATGTCTGTACGGTATGTGACCTTTAGCATCAAGTTCTTCCGTAAGACATTTTGAGTTTTTCAATATCCACATACATTCAACGCCAGAGTTCTCAGAAATAGTGGCGCAATACCTTTCCCAAAATGCTTTTACCTCCTGAAGGGCCCTCGTCAATAGGGTTGAAAGAAGCTTGGTGGTGCAGCTTCTAGAACCAGCTATGAATCTAGCTTTGTATGGTGATTTATGCATTTTGGTAGTCCAGTATATTTTTGGTATGTCGTTATGATTGGTTGGAAGACGAATACCTCTTTCCCTGAGAAATTTTTTGTGATTGTTAAATAAATCTTCCAGAGTAAATGCAGTTTGGGAGTAAGTAGACGTATTTGACGAAGATATGTCTACACTCAATTCTTTAACCAGCACCTGGTAATAGTAATATTTACATATGAATATTATATTATTCGGAGCCTTGTCTGCTGGGACTATGACGAATTTACTCTGGAGATTTGCTAGAGCTTCTTGCGAATTGAGGTTTCTCAGAACTTGTTTTGCTTGGGGAAGAGTACTTCTGTCAATATGGCGGATTGTTTCAACGACCTTGCTCTTGGTGAGGTCCAGCCAATCAGCGAGTACTGTAGGTCCGTTAGCAAAGAAATTTCTTCTTGAATGCTAGGGGCTACTAAGGATGATTTTATCTTATCAATCGTTGAGGAAATGGCAGTTAAGAACCAGTCCATATGTGACGAAATGGCTACACCCTGACGGGAATCTTTCAGAATAGAAGCCTCTTTTCCCGTTACAATGACCATGCCCTGGACCGGAATTTTGTTTGTGTCCCCATTTTGACATACATCCACAAAATCTGGGTCAATGTCAGCGGCCTTGAAATCGAATGATGAACCATGAATGGTATAGGCTCGAGGCGATGGATTTTCCACCGGGAAAGGAGCAGTGGGAGCAGCCGGACGAAACAACGCCCTGGCCCCCATCCTCATTTGTCTTTCCTCTTGGGATTTGGGCCTGGCCAAAACCGACATAAACATTTCCGACAGACCGTGTATAGCCGTGGGTGCCAGAAGTGATGTTATAGAACGCTTGTCAGATGGCAGTACCCAAGCCATCGTCGTCATTCGCCTAGGGGGTGGCGGTGAAGGACACTCCATATCTGGGAATAGCTTATATATGCTGGCGAGAATATCCGAGTACTTTCTCGACTCCTTATCTTGATCTGGGTCAAGTTCAGACTGAGTACGAGAAGGAGTCCTGGAAGGTGGAGATCGGTAACCTGGATGTTAAATCGACAAGTCCAAAACAGCTGAGGGGGCCGACGGTGCTGGTCCAACCACAATAGGCTGATGATGACCTTGAACTGACCCAAACACTAATTGCCCATAATAGGTAAGTTCGGCTTGTTGCTGATTTAACCTTTGAATAATATCAGCTTGAACCGGTTCATGACATGAAGACAAATGAATTGGAACTTGCTGACGAGCCAAGTATTAAAGGTTATACAAAATGGTCTCAAAATCTGCTACTTTTTTGTGCTAAATTGTTGTAGAGATGATTGTATAGACTTGTTTTACATTTTTGTATGTTTTCAAACTGCTCAAGGTTGGAAATAGCAGCAGTAAAGTGCGACAATTTCATGCCCGTTTCAAAACGGCGAAAGCTGTGACCGCTTGACCTGTGACGTCACAACCTGATTACGATCTCACTCAAATGCCTGTTGTGACGTCAAAATGTCAGCGACATCACGCTAGAACTCCCACAGTTGGGTGAATCTTTCGTAACAACGCCCGACGTCATAGACTATGACGTTTAGGGCGCAATCGTAATCAGGTTGTGACGTCATGCACCAGAGGTCACGGCTCCAATACGTTTTCTCCCACATGTGTGCTATTCGTGTCCTAAACCCCACTTCGACGACATTATTCGAGAAAAAAATACTAATTTGTTGTTTGGAACACTACTGGGTATGCTTTAATGCAAAGTAGTATAGAGTCATTTGGTATAACCTTTAAGTCGCACCGGAAATAATAGGGGCTTGCCCAAGGATTCCAGGACGGACTGGTTGACTCGGCCACATACCAGGCAGTGATGACCTTGACTGCATATATGGAGGCAGAGGGCGCACAGGCCTCTGTCCAAGCAAACGTGGGTCAACTGGAGGCCGGAAGTGGAAATCTGGTGTAGAAGGTGAAGGTCGACTGATACTCTGTGTCAGATTTAAGACCGACCCCGAAACTGAATAACCATGGGCTGGTTGAGGCTGACCTACTTTCTGAGGTTGTACATGAGTAACCCCTTGATAAGTAGGTCGTGACCACTGAGTTGGGGATGTAGATGGAACTGGGTTATGCCGAGTAGGGTGACCTAGATAATATGGTTGAACCGAATGACCAGCAAAATAAGCCATATCAGAATATGGACTGCTAAATTAAGGTCGAATGTAAACACTTTTATCGGGATATCTTGGCACAGGTGCATAATAACCATAATTTGGCATCACAACAGCTATGCTGTAGTCCGCCACCCCTGTCGACGCAAGTAGATCACCGGAAGTCGTAGTCGTCATTGACATCCTCATCTGGTCCACGGCTACACCCGAAGGAAGTAACTGACCTGACCCCCTTTTTTGAAGGTCAGAAGCAGAAACTTGAGTCTGGTTAACAGAAGGCTTCAGCTGGGTCGAAGTCAAAAGTAGGTCAGACTGGGTAGCAGACACGACCTGCAGAAACCGACACAACAGGAGGTCGCCCCGTGTGTGGATCTGAGGTCGCATGTCCGGAAACATCTGTCCTGGTAAGTGGGTCTTGTGCGGCAAGGCTTGTCTCTCTAGGTGACTCTGTCAGGTTGATCTCTACCACAACATTAGTGGATTTGCCCGAGGTCACGTCGTCCAATCTCCCCAAAACCTGTATTGGTTTAGTCTTCTTTCCTGAAAGGTCAGACACGAACAAAGGATTAGCGGGGGAGGACAAAGACGATTGATTTTATTTAGTAACGAGCCCTATACCTATGGGGGTCCGCCAACATGGTACTCTGAACCGTCTCGCTCACGTAAGTGCGAGAAGGTTGATGAACAAAATAATCCACTCCCGTTTTCTCAGTAACAATAGAACCGGTTTTGGCATATGGCCCCACAAGGTACGATTGGAACACATCATTAGGCCAGAGTTGACATTCACTGCACATAGTGTATTGGTCACAAATATGACCGCGACATGGCGGGCAGGCTGAATGGGAATCAAAATCTGGCTCTGGCCACAAATACAGCAATATTTAGACGCCATATCGGTCAAATTCAAAAGTATACTTTCCAACAATCGTAATATAGATGACTTGAACCACTTTAGATGACTCTCTGGTTTATGGAAAGCAGTAAATCTTCATCTATAGACGGTGCTTTTTCTAAGCATTACTCTACAGCAGGGTGGAAGTAAAGGAGAGGAAGTTCATAGCATAGGGATGGTCGCGCTTGGGCAGTGAGACAGGAAATACTGTGGTATATATGATTTTCTTCACTTGATTAAGGGGTGCTAGGCACTATATCCATATGTCAGTAAGGTTGGTTTTTATTGCGTAAAAAATATGTTCTGTCCGGTCACTGCCTCAAAATTCTCCATTAGCAAGGCATAATTGGGAACGAATAGAAATATTTTCTCTGTATGATATTGTTCCTTGTTGTTACTATAATACTTCTTCATTCAATTTTCAGTTTGACTGCGAATCATTGACAGTTCTTTTTGAGCACATATTCCCAACATTCACAGGAGTCGTTCCTGTCTACATGTACCAAGGTAATACAGGCAAACAGGACAGACTTCGGTGTGTCATTTGCAGCCTTTGTTAGACAAATCCTGAAGATTGAATGACTCCTGCCAGAAGATAAGGGGACAATGAACCCAAGCCCATTAGTTTTCTGGATTCTATTGAATTAAGACAAGATGTTTTATGCAAATTGTTTAGTATACACATGGAGGTAGAAATAGACTACGCATGATGACACCATTACTTCCGACCATTTCCAATTTAGAAGAAAAAAGGCACAGGACCGGTGCACGGACATTTCCCCCTGAGGACACTTCTCCCTGCAGACATTTCCCCCTTCAGATATTCTCCCTTGCGGACATTTCCCCCTTCGGATATTTTCCCCTGTGGACATTTCCTCCTTCGGACATTTCTCCCTTCCTATATATTCTTGCATTATGACTTTCTACGAATGTGTATCAAAATTGAATTATTGACAAAAACAATTTTGAACATTTTTTTAAAAATTTGTATTATTTTCTATAATTTGGCAGGACTAAACACTAGTATAAGTTAATAACTACCACAACGGGATAAATAAATAGTTGTGATACATAACATGCCCCTGTTAATTATTTAGTGATAGCACATGTTCAGGTTATAGTATTTTTTCTATAATTTGGCATGATTAAACTATAGTATAATTGTATAAGTTAACATAATAATAAATATCAGACAAAGAAGAGTTAAACAATCACTTACCTAAAGTCAACCATTGATTGATTCTATTTAACCAACAGGCGAATACAGGTGTGGGAATTGTTAAATGGTACTTTAATGTAGTTTTAAAGACAAACAAAGCAATGAATTTCCTTGTCAAGCACTGATTTATTCTACTCAGGCAACAGCTTGGCTAACTAGCAGGATAAAAATAACAAACCAATATATAGGAAGGGGAAATGTCCGTGTCCGTGTGTCCGCTGGGGGAAATCTCAGAAGGGGGAAATGTCCGCATGGGTGAAATGTTTGAAAGGGGAAATGTCCAGGGGGAAATATCTGCAGGGGGAAATGTCCTCAGGGAGAAATGTCCTGAAATCCGCAGGACCAGAGGGCGGCGACGTACAAAGCGACGCATCCCGGCTGAACGGCTATTCAAAACAAAAGCTCAGCGGGCGTGAGCGCTGGCCAGTCAGTTCTGGCTAATGAAACGGTGTCTCCTTCTATTTCTACCTCCATGGTACACATGATGTTAGCTGTGTGCCTCACGGGGAACCACTCTATGCACCATACAGGTAACATTCGGGTACCTTGCGCCTTAAGATTCAAGGTACGAATCACCGATCAGGGTAGAGTACAAATTAACAGGAGAACAAGGAAATGAACTTCATGAAAATACCCATATGGGAGAACTGAATATTTTGCAATTTTGATAAGCATTCCTGTTGTCTAATACGTGGATTGAGAATAGCACTACCGGTATATCACAAATTAATCAGCTTGGACTAGCCTAGCAACCTGCAATGTGATTATGATCAAGGACGTCGGAAGCGGTACGGCACCACTTTTGCGCGAAAAAAAACCCATTTACGAAAGCAAAAACAAAAAACAAAAAAAAAACGAAAAACGAAGAAAGAAAGAAGGAAACACAAAATGAAAAACAAACTAGATTTGATAGCTTCCAAGTTGACGAAACTTTGATCGGCCCAGAGCGCCAGTGAATTTGTTAGGGGCTCTGAGCACAGACTAGCACTCTTGGGACAATTTTGATCGTGGAAAGTAGCATGTACGTTCATAGCCCTCTCGATCCCTCCACCCTCCATAATTTTGCCGCAAGTTCTCCCTTCTCCAGATAATTTCCTGACAGTAACTATAATGACGGGCGGGGTAGAGGGTTTTTCTCACATTTACTTTTTACCGTACCGTCCATGAAATAATTCACTGTTAGGAGTTATGGCCCGTTATAAAAATTACGAGCGCCATCTGTATTATTGCAGATATATTATTGCAGAGAGAAAGCCAGCACTATCTATAATTTGGAATTATGAATATAGACGGCGCTACTTCTGCAATGAATTTATTAACACCCCATTACCCATAAGAATTATATCGGTTACATCAAAACAAATTGTGTCTAGGTTGCTTTACTATACATATATTTTTCTAATTCAGCATCGCAGAAAACTACCATCGATTACGTTTTCATGGTAAAATGATAGGAAATAACTAGAAATTATACACTTTATTGCAGAGTGATTTTATTCGTCAGAAATCGCTCAGAACGCGTCTCCGGCGATCTAGACCCCACGAGCTTCCGGGGCCTATGCGGCCCCTGGACCCTCACCTAAAGTGCTATGATAGTAGCCCCTGGCTCCAATCAATAATTGCTTCCGTCGGCCCTGCCTCGTAAGGCCGTACGGTACCACTTTTGAATTTGTTTCCGACGCCCCTGTTGTGTTACACTAGTATTAGAAAATGAGCAATTCATCTGCATGCTGCCGGACTATAATTCGGACAACCATATATGAAGACAATCTTTGCTATATGACATGGCTTTATAAAGGATCTCGGTGATCCCTAAACGAAGCTTAGTGCTAAAGAAATCCCCACAAATCCTCTTCTTCGATTCCGTGGTCCAATTTTGAATTCCAATGGCGACATACGCCTCCATTTTTTTTTATAAATCCACATCTGAAAATCGTCCTTAATAAGGACGGTTTTCGGAGTTAAATATCACTCAAGTTACTGATATGGCTTCTTTTGTTTACAGTTTTGGAGCAAGGGCGGATCTACAGGGGGTGGGGGTTCCGGACCCTTTCCCTCCTCCCATGAAACCTCAAAAAAAATATAAAAAATTTGGAGGGATCAGCGAACCCTGAGATTCCATGTAGAAATAATGTCTTGAAATGATATGTAAATTAACTGAATGTGGATTATGTAATTAGAGTATCTATAAGTGTATTAAACAGACCATCATCTATTCTGATACTGATATTTTATTTCACGTATGAGCACATGAAATACAAACGAGTCAATGAATTAACAATATTGAACAATAATATGTTGTTGTGTGGCAGTGGGTGAGGTGGATAAGAGATGTCGATCATGTAGTTTGTGAGTGTACTATTGTACTATTTAAGTTGGAGTTTCAATATGTATCTAAAATCAGATATTATCGTCGCGAGCGCACCACGTGTAGTGATGTGTTATAGGCCTGTTTTGTTTGTGTTAAAGGTTGTCAGGCATATTCTTCATTATCGATGCGTGTTTATGCGAAACAAATGTGAAAATAGAACAATAAATCTACCTACATTGTGTTCAGATTTATTTCCGAGAAAACGCGTAAAACGCATCTCCCGCAACCTGGAATCCCGGAGCTTCCGGGGCCTAGGCGTCCCCTGGACCCTCGCCTGTCAGGCTGTGAGGATCGCTTATTTTAGCTTTGTGTAAATGAATCGGTATCTTATTGGTTCTAATGTTCCATGATGTAAAAGTTATCGTTTTTTTATCTGTTAAATATAACTAGAAAGTCAAATGGATTCAGGCATGAAGTATGGTTTTTTCAATATCGATGCCTGCTTATAAATGAGAAACAAACGTGAAAATAGAACCATAAATCTGCATACATTATTTTCGAATTTATTTCCTGGAAAATGCTTAGAACGCATCTCCGGAGATCTAGGAATTCGGAGCTTCCGGGGCCCAGGCGGCCCCTGGACCCTCGCCTGTTGGGCTATGAGGATTTCCTTGTTTTATCTTTTTGTGAATGAACCGTATCGGTAGGCATCTTGGTTTCCCTTCCATGAACTAAATGCCATCGTTTTGTATGTTTTAAATATAACTAGACAGTCAAATGGATGCAGGCATGAGGTGCGATTTTTTCAATATCGATGCGTGCTTATAATTGCGGGAAAATCGTGAAAATAGAACCATAAATCTGCATACATTATGATCAGTTTTATTTCCGGGAAAACGCCCAGAACGCATCTCCGGCGATGTAGGACCCCGGATCTTCCGGGGCCTAGGCGGCCCCTGGACCCTCGCCTGTTGGGCTGTCATAGTCGACCCCTCCCCCTATGAATTTTGGCTGGATCCGCCCTTGTGGAGTATATAATGAAATATGTTGTCAACTGTGGACGTTTTCCGATGTTTACTCCGCTGCATGTACTGACATTAACAACACTATTAAACAGCGTGGTAGCTAATAAAGACACACTTGAGTTCTTCACAATTGTTTTTTCTTCGTTCTGCGTATTTGGATTATTTTTTTCTTTTTTCTCCGTACTAGAGATATTTTTTTTGGGTCGGCGTATTCGACTGAAATTTTTTGAATTCGACTGAAACATGTGGCTGTCGCCATCGGGACCCCTCGGGCCGGGCCCAGAGCAATTGTGGCTTCTGGTATTGGCTGTATTAAACAACTGTATTAAGTTTCATTGTTGTGATTGAAGGACTTTTTGAGATAATGTGTTTACAAGGATGTAGACCAACAGACATGTATAAAGGGGCATAACTCCTGAAAAACACATCCGATTACACCGACTTTCAATAGGCTTCTGGTACTGGCTGTATTAAACAACTGTATGAAGTTTCATTGTTGTGAGTGAAGAACTTTTTGAGATAATGTGTTTACAAGGATATGATGGACAGACGGACGGACGGACGGACGGATGGACGACGGAGGCAACGACAATACCGCTCGGGCATAATCTGCCATCATCAAACTATATATTTTTGAAAAGAGAATCTCTTCAGCTACACCGGAAACTTTAGATTGTCAGAATCGAACCAGTATTAACCGAGCTATCAACAAATAACCTACCGAGTTTCCGTTTTTTCAGTCGAATTCAAATAATTTCAGTCGATTATCTGATCCCATTTTTTTTTACGTTCACACGATCGCTTCCCCCCCCCCCCCTTGCCCCCCTCCTTAGTGTTTCCATGTATAGAAATATTTAACAGTTTCAAGCAGTGTGTCAACACTGTCATGAACATGCATGAAGCGACGATGTAATAATTATCATCCACGGTTGGTATCCAAACAGATCTCTACCAGTGCAAACGATCTCTACCATCTACACAACGATCTCCACCAGCTAATATTACGGGTTTACGAATAGTGGTATGTACCAATTTCAGCTTATTTTGCCAGGAAGACCTGAGTAATACTCGGAATGATATAGCGCAGCGTACGCCTAAATGTACGAGGAAATATATTTCGCTCTTGTTTCAAACGTGCGTCCTCTGATTATTTCATAATCAGGGACACCGATCGCCCCATCGACGATTCAGTATTGAGAATGTGATGAAATTTTCCGGTCTTTAATGTCTTGAATTGAAATCCTGATAGAAAGGGGCTACTTTATAACGAAATATTGTCAAATTCCAGTCAAATTTCACATATACTGGTAAAAATAAGCAAGTTTATGTGAAAATATGTGTGCTCAATGTACTTTTTGAAAATTAGAATTACAAAGATCTCTACCAATTCCTGACAACTATCTCTACAGGTTCGGTGCATGGAAAGTGTTGGACAAAAATCTACAAATCAAGTCGTATGAACAGGCCTAGTAGAACCAGAGATGTATTGTGCGGATTTGTCTGATGCCAAGTTGCACACGCACGCACGAAAGATGATCGAGTCAGTTCGGTCTTGTCATTCGGAGCTCGGTAAATTACGTACCGATACACAATGTGACCTTCGTCCGAAGTGAGAACGAAGAAATTGGCTTGATATAATGAAGATGATCTCAACACTCTTAAAATGAAAGCGTTTTATTTAACATTATTAATGTCCGAGGAGTTACACCATCATATAAGCTGTTATATTTGTAACACTCTCAGAAAGTGTTGAAAAAATATCTAACATTATACTACACTTTACTAGGCTGAATTTAACACTTGTATAGTGTTGTATTGCTCATCATACTGCAATATAATGCCGGATATAAAACTTTTTTTCAACGCTTTTTGTCAATTCTCGGACATTTATAGTGTTAAATACAACAATTTCAATTTAACACTTTCTGAGAATGGAAACGTTGTCCAGTGACCAACCCTAGATTTTGTGGTGTGAGTAGCGGAGGTGTTGATCAGTAGAACAACTTAAATAAATTAAATGGTCTTAGATCTAGATTTTTCTGTATATACCCGCGAATATCATCACGTCACACGTGTTTTTGCCAAAATCATGGAAAATACATTTTCTGCGCAGCAAGGCAAGGAATTCGAGGCATAGGCCTACAGATATATCCGCGTGCATTGTTTTTATAAACACAACGGAAAGTCGATAATAAATGAATAAATTTTATCTGAATTTACATTCAATCCAAATGTATGGTGTTGAAAATTGCATTTTAAGACTACGAAACAATCTCCAAACTCAGACACCGTCATGTGAGCTATGCTGATATTTTTAACACTGTTTCCCGTCATGCGATCTTTTTATCATCGAATAATTGTGTGGGTCGTCGATCCACTTTTTTATGTAAAAAGCTTCAAGAGTTTCTATCTCCATAGTTTTCGCGGGGTCATTAACTCCCCTGATAACATCTCTCATCGGAAAGATGAAATGTGTGTTACGGCAATAGAAAATATATGTACACAATTTGTGAAAGTTCTACATCGATCGCTTTATGATTACGTATAGTTATGACATGAAATTGGAATTCGTAGCATGTACTATTTCCTGAAAAAAAAAATGACCTAAATGGAGTCAGTTTATTTTTTCTATTTCAACCGCACCACGTATAGGCCAAACTGCCGCCTTATCGTACCATCTCTTTTTTTCAATTTCAAATCGCCTTTATTTGTGTACCGGTAAATGTATCTTTTTGTCGAAAGCATCAGCGTGTTGATAGCACGTTGTTCTTTTCCCCCAACGTAATCATGTTAGGGAGACCCTTATCAATAAATATATACGAAAATCAATAAAGACAAAATCATATTACCATGTTTGAGCGATCTCGCTCTATAAAATTGAGGAAAAAAGGGTCGTTTTTACTCAATAACTTTGATTCCTTCGTCATCAATGCTCCAAAACTTCAGGCGCATTAATCTATCTATTGTTCCTTGTCCTTTAATTAATTTGCCATTTTAAGAACCAGTCAATGTTGTTTCAGTAGCGTGACCGATATTTGGCCTATTAAATTAGATAAATAACAAGTTACTTTTTAGCAAACGACCTCTTTTACCTCCATTTTAGCGGGATCGCCCTAACATGGTAATATGATTTTGTCCCGGGCTTGATTTCCCTTGTAGACTCATTGGTTTCAGCATATAAACCCCCCAGAGTAAGCCTATCCCAACACTGTAAGCGCTGATAGAGATCGTTGTCAACTTCAGCACAGAAAAACATGCATATCACAAACCCATGGTAGAGATCGTTGTAAAATGAATAGTGATTTTGATTGAAATTCTTCTCCCAATCAAACAGGACGACTTTGAGGCTTAATTATTTTAGTTACTTGAACAATAAGCCATAATTAAAGAGACAAACACAGCTGGTGTACAGTCAGATATGCCCTAAAATAGACCATTATTTGATGATGGAGTCGATTCTCCTAATCGACATGGCAATCCTGTGTCCCAAATTAAAAAATAACGAAAATACATCAGGCTTTAGCTTGCACGTGCTATAAATCTAGATACTCATATGGGTACGCTGTGCTATGTGGTTTACAGACCTTTTCGGTGCTTGGCTGATTATTTTGCCTTGACCGGGCATGCTCCTCTCCAAAATCTAACAATTTCTCGCTTCACGCACCGGTAGAGATAATTTCATTACGGGTAGAGATCGTTTGCACTGGTAGAGATCTGTTTGGATACCTACCGTGCTCTCTGTACCGTATCGGTACTTAAATGATTGCCTGCCATTGGCATACAAAAATGAGGAATTTCTAGACGAATATTTAAGCTTGGAGTATGATCTTTGAAACAACGTGGGTCACGGTAGGTATCCAAACAGATCTCTACCAGTGCAAACGATCTCTACCCGTAATGAAATTATCTCTACCGGTGCGTGAAGCGAGAAATTGTTAGATTTTGGAGAGGAGCATGCCCGGTCAAGGCAAAATAATCAGCCAAGCACCGAAAAGGTCTGTAAACCAAATAGCACAGCGTACCCATATGAGTATCTAGATTTATAGCACGTGCAAGCTAAAGCCTGATGTATTTTCGTTATTTTTTAATTTGGGACACAGGATTGCCATGTCGATTAGGAGAATCGACTCCATCATCAAATAATGGTCTGTTTTAGGGCATATCTGACTGTACACCAGCTGTGTTTGTCTCTTTAATTATGGCTTATTGTTCAAGTAACTAAAATAATTAAGCCTCAAAGTCGTCCTGTTTGATTGGGAGAAGAATTTCAATCAAAATCACTATTCATTTTACAACGATCTCTACCATGGGTTTGTGATATGCATGTTTTTCTGTGCTGAAGTTGACAACGATCTCTATCAGCGCTTACAGTGTTGGGATAGGCTTACTCTGGGGGGTTTATATGCTGAAACCAATGAGTCTACAAGGGAAATCAAGCCCGGGACAAAATCATATTACCATGTTAGGGCGATCCCGCTAAAATGGAGGTAAAAGAGGTCGTTTGCTAAAAAGTAACTTGTTATTTATCTAATTTAATAGGCCAAATATCGGTCACGCTACTGAAACAACATTGACTGGTTCTTAAAATTGCAAATTAATTAAAGGACAAGGAACAATAGATAGATTAATGCGCCTGAAGTTTTGGAGCATTGATGACGAAGGAATCAAAGTTATTGAGTAAAAACGACCCTTTTTTCTTCCATTTTATAGAGCGAGATCGCTCAAACATGGTAATATGATTTTGTCTTTATTGATTTTCGTATATATTTATTGATAAGGGTCTCCCTAACATGATTACGTTGGAGGAAAAGAACAACGTGCTATCAATACGCTGATGCTTTCGACAAAAAGATACATTTACCGGTACACAAATAAAGGCGATTTGAAATTGAAAAAAAGAGATGGTACGATAAGGCGGCAGTTTGGCCTATACGTGGTGCGGTTGAAATAGAAAAAATAAACTGACTCCATTTAGGTCATTTTTTTTTTCAGGAAATAGTACATGCTACGAATTCCAATTTCATGTCATAACTATACGTAATCATAAAGCGATCGATGTAGAACTTTCACAAATTGTGTACATATATTTTCTATTGGCGTAACACACATTTCATCTTTCCGATGAGATGTTATCAGGGGAGTTAATGACCCCGCGAAAACTATGGAGATAGAAACTCTTGAAGCTTTTTACATAAAAAAGTGGATCGACGACCCACACAATTATTCGATGATAAAAAGATCGCATGACGGGAAACAGTGTTAAAAATATCAGCATAGCTCACATGACGGTGTCTGAGTTTGGAGATTGTTTCGTAGTCTTAAAATGCAATTTTCAACACCATACATTTGGATTGAATGTAAATTCAGATAAAATTTATTCATTTATTATCGACTTTCCGCTGTGTTTATAAAAACAATGCACGCGGATATATCTGTAGGCCTATGCCTCGAATTCCTTGCCTTGCTGCGCAGAAAATGTATTTTCCATGATTTTGGCAAAAACACGTGTGACGTGATGATATTCGCGGGTATATACAGAAAAATCTAGATCTAAGACCATTTAATTTATTTAAGTTGTTCTACTGATCAACACCTCCGCTACTCACACCACAAAATCTAGGGTTGGTCACTGGACAACGTTTCCATTCTCAGAAAGTGTTAAATTGAAATTGTTGTATTTAACACTATAAATGTCCGAGAATTGACAAAAAGCGTTGAAAAAAAGTTTTATATCCGGCATTATATTGCAGTATGATGAGCAATACAACACTATACAAGTGTTAAATTCAGCCTAGTAAAGTGTAGTATAATGTTAGATATTTTTTCAACACTTTCTGAGAGTGTTACAAATATAACAGCTTATATGATGGTGTAACTCCTCGGACATTAATAATGTTAAATAAAACGCTTTCAATTTAACAGTGTTGAGATCATCTTCATTATATCAAGCCAATTTCTTCGTTCTCACTTCGGACGAAGGTCACATTGTGTATCGGTACGTAATTTACCGAGCTCCCAATGACAAGACCGAACTGACTCGATCATCTTTCGTGCGTGCGTGTGCAACTTGGCATCAGACAAATCCGCACAATACATCTCTGGTTCTACTAGGCCTGTTCATACGACTTGATTTGTAGATTTTTGTCCAACACTTTCCATGCACCGAACCTGTAGAGATAGTTGTCAGGAATTGGTAGAGATCTTTGTAATTCTAATTTTCAAAAAGTACATTGAGCACACATATTTTCACATAAACTTGCTTATTTTTACCAGTATATGTGAAATTTGACTGGAATTTGACAATATTTCGTTATAAAGTAGCCCCTTTCTATCAGGATTTCAATTCAAGACATTAAAGACCGGAAAATTTCATCACATTCTCAATACTGAATCGTCGATGGGGCGATCGGTGTCCCTGATTATGAAATAATCAGAGGACGCACGTTTGAAACAAGAGCGAAATATATTTCCTCGTACATTTAGGCGTACGCTGCGCTATATCATTCCGAGTATTACTCAGGTCTTCCTGGCAAAATAAGCTGAAATTGGTACATACCACTATTCGTAAACCCGTAATATTAGCTGGTGGAGATCGTTGTGTAGATGGTAGAGATCGTTTGCACTGGTAGAGATCTGTTTGGATACCAACCGTGCAGAGAGGGTTAATATTGTGTTTATTTGAAGAAAGCGCAACAGTTCTCTTCGGTGATGATTTTTTCCCCCGAAACTTTCCGAAGACCAGCGGACAAATGCGAATATGACGTCATTGTCGTCTGCACGTTCAGTGATGGTAGGACGCACCCGCACCATGCGCACGGTAGAACGCGGTGCATTTGATGTCACTCGTGCGTGCGTGCAAGAAGAAAGTTCTGCAGGTGCATCAGCTGTTTTATTCCGGGAATTTGTTTGAGGCGAAATATATTGTGGACAGTGGAATGGAAGGAGACAACAGCGTGTGCTCGATGACGCCAGGGCTACGAACCCCAGAACAATCTGCTCCGCCACCACTACGTTCAAGATTTCAGCCACAAAATTGCATCAAAGAGCTCGTTTTTGGACGCGCTCCACTTTCCATAATTGGCAATGATCAAAGCCAAGTCAAACTGTCTGGTTCCGATGAATCTTGTGGAAGTAACAACAATTGTAATCTTGACAAAGTATCCCTAACATCTTGTGCGCAAAAAGGCAACGAAAAACGAAATACAGAAGCTGATGTCGAAATTGAAGAGAGTGAGTTCAGTGACTTAGATGACAATGTAAATGACCAATTTCTAGACAATGAAGATGCAGTAAATATCGGGGACAACTTAACACAGGATGCCACAACCAGGGTCACAAGTTCTTCACGAAACCATCAAATTCAACACTTGGTTTACAGCAATGGAGATTACACAGTAATGTCATACATGTGCCAATAAATGACAACTATTACAACAATCCATATTTTAGGCCATTGATTGGTTGTTTAGCATGACCAACCGTCATCTATATTTTGAGGGCAAATGATTAAAATAGATGAGGGATTTACATTTTCATGAGTAAAACTTACTCATTTTCTTCATATTCATACACAATTGGTTTGCAATTTAATAATTAATAATAAATAGCTGCATCTAGCATGTGTATTTAAAAAATCAAAGGTCATGCTAAACAACCAATCCAGTGACCATGGCCTTAGGTTCATTAAAACTAATAATTTTCCATCCTCTCTGTCACCAGGAAAGTAAGTCGGATTTGATATTCCATTTGTATTCATAGTTTGGCATAAGTTAACCAGCACAGTTAACTGTTTCAAATCCCTTTCAAAACTGCATATTTTCTGCTTCTGGGGGGAGAATGGAATTCACCTGTAGCCTGAGGAAGATTGGGCCACTGTTAATTAATTGTTTGTTTCTCGTAACCTTGCTTGTAAAAATACACATGCTGAGTGCGATAATTATTAACTTGCAAACCAATTGTATACAAATATGAAGAAAATGAGCAAGTTTTACTCATGAAAATGTAAATCCCTATGGATTTTAATTATTTGCCTTCAAAATATAGATGAGGGCTGGTTACGGGAAACGAACCATTAACTATCACAGCGGCCTTGCAGGGCATGAATTTACCATAAAACTTTACCAGACCGTCGGGCTGGTATATTTCATTATACAAAGGTGAAATTCTTCAATTATAACCAGCTGGTTAGCTAGCTTTAGAACTATATTCAACCAGACACGTTCTAAATTCACCAGCCACGGGCTGCCGGGCTTGTGGCAATGCTTGTGGCAATTTCGAGCCCTGCCTTGGTGAATCATATCTTGAGGTCACAGATATTCCTATCTAGGCCATGTTTGCTGCAGTCAAATCTGAACCAACACCCTACTCTCTCTAGAAACCGAATGTGTCGACTGCAGCAAACACGGTAGATAGGAATACCTGTGACTTCGGGATATAAATCACAGCAGGCCTTGAATTTGGGAAATTAGAGGGCAAGGCCAATTTGGTGGAATTAGGAGTACAAAGGCCTGGCTGGCATAAAATTACTCGGAAATTAGCAGCAAGCATCAAGGCCAGTAGGTAGGGCATCCAAGGCAATGACCTTGGTGGCCTTGGTTAAATTCAAGGCCTGCCACAGCAATTGATCATTGCAGAGGTGAATGCTGAAGCCAAATCCGTTCACCTCAGTCCTCCGGTATCTTTAACATGGTGTTGAATGTGGGTTGTGTACAAATTACAATACCACAAAATATTTGCCAAGGCGTGTTTCTCATTCGCGAGAGCTGCAGACAAGCTATTTTCAGTTTTGGATGCCTATGACCTTGAACATCGACCCAAAAAATCAATAGGTCTCCTTAGAATGACAAATTTTTTAGATGTTTGTGGAATCATAACTATATTAATCATAACAGATATTAAGAAATAGGTGACAATATTGAAATAGGCTTTACAACTCTGAGAGTTTCAACACTATGAATTGTATCCAGATCCCTCCTATTTTTCAAGATGATTAGTAGCTCAGTTTTTTCACACAAACACAACAGTGTGGGGGGGGGGGGGGAGAGAGGGCGGTGACCACTTTGGCCCTCCAATAATTGTGACTGAAGTGCCTTGAAATGAGTGGTAAATTAGTAGAGAAGCATGTAAAATCTCAACCCCCTCTTCCTTCCTTCATGGTTCAAATTGATCGGGTTTAGTTTAAATTTCAGTTTCATGCCGTGTGCCAACTTCTTCCTACTATCTGATTTAGTGTTACTCCAGCACAGTATTTGTGAATTATCAGTTTCATATAGTATCCGCCTCTTTTTTTTTCGATAAAAAGTGTTAATCAGCACCAGAAATGTCGTGTTTGGCACCCATAACTTCTAACAGTTCATCTATGCATTGATGCAAAAACTCTTGACCTTGCTTGTGAAAAAAAATAGACATGCTGAGTGCGATTAATTAATATTAATTATGAATGCAGCAAACCAAACGCATGTAAATTTTTCAGATGATATTTCACACCTAAAAATCTGAAAACCCGCATGAATTTTAATTATTTGCCCCTCAAATTAAGATGCGAGAGGGTCATGAGAAACGAACATCAACTAACAGTGACCTGACCTTTTCTTGTGGAGGTGTTAGAAGGTGACTTTGACTTGAACTAATGAGAAGATGGTTTCATCTGAACAATATTTGAGTAACATTTTTTTTTTTTTTTTTGCCTCTTTGGAAGAGTTAAGAGTGCATCCTCCTCAAATTTTATATGAAAATATGCCAAGTGTGTAAAATGAAAGGTAAATTTTCCCAATTTCCAGGGGGAGGGACCCCCTGAACCTACCGGTGCCACCCCCCCGATTTGCTCCACTCCCCCCCCCCCCTATGAGTAATTGCTTATAAGGCGCCTGGTAACAGTGGTATTGCTAAGTTCGTTAACTCATGTTACAGTAAACGGACATGCCCTGAAAGTCTCCTGAAACACGTTTCTCTCATGTCAAAAATGTGTCTCAAAGAGCATGAACATTGTGACGTCACGTGTCACATCTCACTGTCTATCCAACCCTGATCCAGCATGTCACATCTTACTTACTATCTAACCCTGATCCAGCATGTCACATCTCACTTGTTATCTAATCTTTATCCAGCATGTCACATCTCACTTGTTTTATGATCCAGCCTGTTACATCTCACTTGTTATCTAATCTTGATCCAGCATGATGTCACATCTCACTTGCTATCTAACCCTGATCCAGCATGTCACATTCCACTCATGATTCTGCCCTGATCCAGTATGTCACAACTCAGTTGTTATCTAACCCTGATCCAGCATGTCACATCTCACTTACTACTGAACCTTGATTCAGCATGTCACATCTCACTTGCAATCTAACCCTGATCCAGCATGTCTCATCTCACTTGCAATCTAACCCTGATCCAGCATGTCACATCTCACTTATTATCCAGCCCTGATCCAGAATGTCACATCTCATTTGTTAACTAACCTTGATCCAGCATGTCACATCTCACTTGCTGTCTAACCCTGATCCAACATGTCACATCTCACTTGCTGTCTAACCCTGATCCAACATGTCACATCTCACTTGCACTCTAACCCTGATCCAGCATGTCACATCGCACTTATCTAACCTTGATCCAGAATGTCACATCTCGCTTGCTTTCTAACCCTGATCCAACATGTCACATCTCACTTGCAATCCAACCTTGATCCAGCATGCCACATCTCACTAATGATCTAGCCCTGATGCAGCATGTCACATCTCACTTGATCTAACCCTGATCCAGCATGTCACATCTCACTTGCAATCTAACCCTGATCCAATATGTCACATCTCACTTGCAATCTAACCCTGATCCAGCATGTCACATCTCACTTTCTATCTAACCTTGATCCAGCATGTCACATCTCACTTGCTATCTAACCCTGATCCAGCATGTCACATCTCACTTGATCTACCCCTGATCCAGCATGTCACGTCTCACTTGCTGTCTAACCCTGATCCAGCATGTCACATCTCACTTGCAATCTAACCCTGATCCAACATGTCACATCTCACTTGCAATCTAACCCTGATCCAGCATGTCACATCTCACTTTCTATCTAACCTTGATCCAGCATGCCACATCTCACTTGCTATCTAACCCTGATCCAAAATGTCACATCTTACTTACTATCAAATCCTGATCCAGCATGTCACATCTCACTTGCAATCTAACCCTGACCCAGCATGTCCCATCTCACTTGCTGTCTAACCATGATCCAACATGTCACATCTCACTTGCAATCTAACCCTAATCCAGCATGTCACATCTCAATGGCTATCTAACCCTGATCCAGCAGGCCACATCTCACTTGCTATCTAACCCCGATCCAGCATGTCACATCTCCTTGTTATCTAACCCTGATCCAACATGTCAGATATCATTTATATGTAACCCTAATCCAGCATGTCACATCTCACTTACTATCTAACCCTGATCCAGCATGTCACATCCCTCTTGTGATTCTGCCCTGATCCAGCATGTCACATCTCACTTGCTATCTAACCCTGATCCACCATGTCACATCTCACTTGCTAACCCTGAACCAGCGTGTCACATCTCACTTTCTTACTATCTAACCCTGATTTAGCATGTCATATCTCCCTTACTATTTAACCCTGGTCCAGCATATCACCAGGGAATAGAAACATGGGTAAATGAAAGCAGAGTAACCTAGATTGATCTAGATCAGAATTATCTCCCAATATGATTGTAACTCATGTTACAAAGTTCAGTAGCTTCATAAATTATGATGGTCAGATGAAATATTAATTCCACTGTCATTTCTTCAGTTTGTATCCAAGGTAGAGAAAATGAACTGAGCAGACAACTTCAATTATTTTCCATGAAAACTACAAAACTGTCACTTTTCGGTAACTTGTGTAATATGCAATATTCAGCACCAAATATTATCTACAATATTCAACGCCAAATATTATCCCATCCATTTCTGCTAGTGTTGCAGATATACTATTTGCTGCAGATATGCTATTTCAAACACCAGCCTCAGAAAGACAATTCTTGATAAAAAATATTAAATCGTTTTCGTTCGATTGGCTTAAAATTAAATCAGAACAATAAAATCAACATTGAAATGTCTGTAATTTGTACATTTAAGGTGTTGGAAAACTTGTGTAGTTATTGAAACTGCAAAATTTTCAAAATCGAGCAGACTAGGCAGTGAATGAGTAGATCAGCAATAAAACTGTGAGCCTCGAAGGACCTAGCCAGAACGCTAAATGTATCATTTTCTTTCCCACAGCTGATACATGTATTGAAAGGTTTGTTCACAATATCGTGGAATTGCCCCATGAAGCAGTACAAAATGTTGTATTATATTAATTTTTAGTATTTTCTTCTGCTGAATTTTTAGCCAAAGGTTTATGTCCCCTTTAATATTTAGGTCCTGTTTTGAATTTTGTTTGTAGTAGGCCAATGATTTTAAACTGATATTCTTCTGAACAATCATGAATCTTGAACGACAGCAACGTGGAGCAACTGCATGATTCAAGATCATTTTTGTGGATGATTGATATATTCCTGTTGCTACAATGAAATGTCAGCATTAGAACATGAACTGATTTGCAAAGCTCCCATGATTCGCTGCTCCTCAAAGCACTGTAAAAGCTAATTATGCCCCTCTAAAGTAGAATGCCAGGCCATCTTACTTTTGTCTGACCCGTCTGTCCCATTTTTTTTAGCGGAATATAGGCTAGCCAATGTTTCTTATCAATGAGCAGACAATCTGATTAACTGTTGGTGTATATTTTTTAGAATTATGACATATTTATCAGGAGTTAGACAGTTGGACTATTTTTTGCCTATTTACCCGGAGCGTAACCATTAGCATAATACAATTTAGTTTCCCTTTCAGATCGAATATGCCCAATGTTACTGAGGTCAATGGACTACATTGTCTGGTGATTTCTATGCCAATACATACATGTAGTTTGAATGTTTTCAACTACACAATTTATGGGGAGGGTGGTGATCATATTGAACATTTTTTTTTAAATGACGCTTACAACTACAAGCAGATTGGTAACTTTCATGCTTAAAACATGTTCTCATTCATCTTCCAGTCTTCGAATCACATTTCGAATGGCAGAGGAAGTTGCAGTGATGCATTGCACGGCCAGGGTCACATGGTAGACGAGAGATCTGCACACCAAAATCCAGAAAACAAAGAGAATAGATGGGTACCCAGCATGAATCCTCATGTTATATGGTAAAGTGTACCTTTAAACAATGTTTTATAGATATATTCGTCAGTCAGTGATATTCAAATGTGACTGGTCCAACAATTCACCCCATCTACATTCTCATGAAGCGGATTCCATGGAAAACCGGGCCATATGAACTCTCAGGTTTCTCTCTCAATTGATGGCCTGGCAAGACAGTACCACTATTAAATGGTTTATGCAGTGCTGACCAACACATATGTGTGAAACATTAATAAAACACATGTTGTGCAAGATAAGTTTTGGGAATATAATTTTGGATAAAATTAATCTAAATCCAAAAGCTTGGCTCAAAATCTGAAAAAAATACTTCATCCACAAACTGGAGATGTTGCTGTGGTCATCTTGGACGGAATGACGTAAGTAACATTATAATAATGGACAAAAGTTGTTCATGATGTTGATATCCTATATAGAATAATTCTAAAGCATCTGCCTGATCTTTAGCATTGAAAGCATAGGGAGATTGCTGTCCTATATTGGACGATATAATACCCTTTCTCACGTGACTCTATTCCAAAATGGACCTATTCCAAATACGATTTGGCCGGGGTGGATAGGTTATCGCATCGTCTGCTCAATAGTAAATGGCTATAAGTGGGAATTACTCGCGATTTTCGACTTTCAAGGGTGAGTGAGTGAGTGAATAGGGTTTAACGTCGCTTTCAACATTTTTTCAGCTATATCACGACGGGGAAAGGAAGGGAGGGGAGGGGGAGGGGCAGGGGTACCTACTTGTAACAGAGCAGATCTAATGCTGCCATTTTATAGTGCTGTCCCACTGAAATATCATGCCGTAGGCAGACATGACACCCCACTCAGTCACATTATACTGACACCGAGCGAACCAGTCCTTGTTCTATCCTCTTTCGACTTTCAATAGATTATTGACTACATTATCTGTTTTCACTTAGTTTTGCGACTCGAAAGGCTAACAAATGCGAATTATTTCGCATGATTTTTGTCGTCTCGCAGAGTCTGTGTATCCGAGGGCGTGGCAATCGTAGTAAATTTATGAATGACACACGTGCAGAAATCGTAACATTGCAATGACGACAGCTGTCACTTAAGATAGATTTCAGTCGGACCGCTGTTCACAGGAGGCGGTGTACCTGTTTTAGCTAAATTATGTTGATATATGGGGCTGTAAATTGCTTGGCACGTCGAAAGAAAATTTCAGGGAGTGTATATCTTATCTCGTGTAATAAAAAATCTTCCAGAATTTTCAGAATCCATCACAATCATTCGGTAATGCTCTTGTGTCGGCTGTAAACTCACGCGCTGCTCGAGGGCGGAGTCAGCTAAACTGTGATAGCAACTGTCTCGAGGTCGTACAGTTCAACGCCGTAATAGGTGTGAGATAATTATTGGAATCTGTTATAAATGATTCTTCATCGCACATAAGATCGCGTCTAAATGAAGTCGGTAATTTTTAAAATGAGAGTAAAAATTGTCTCCGCACTGAAATACAGGAATATTGTTCCCTGAGCTTCATCAACCCCCTTCCCCCCTCCTCTCCACACCCCTCGCCTGAGAGAATAGACCGGCCCCAGTGGAACATCAGAAAAGATGATCTGGACGGGTCTATCTGAGTTTGTTGTCAGGGGGAATTGAATTTCAAATGAGTACGATGACCACATTTATTCTTTTATTTAGCATTGGTAACATTTATAAATGATGCTTTAGAATAGAAATAAATATTAGTTTTCCGTCCTCTAACTGCCAAGATAATGGATAGTAAAACGGAATTGCCTTTATGTTTTAAGACTCAGCCTGCGGCTTCGTCCCAAAATAATAGGCAATTCCGTTTTACCATGCATTATGTGGGCAGTTAGAGGACGGAAAACTAACATTTATTTCTTAATTATAATTATTTCTGTGGAACCTACCATGCCTTGCACCCTGAAGAAGCATGTAAGATGGCAGCCTGCACTTGCGGAAGGGATTGTTATGAAAACTCCAAAACAGTATGGGAATTCTTTCAGTTTCATTGTTGTTTCACAACTGTACCATTTTTCTGTGACGTTAGGACTGTACTAATGCTATTTCCTTTGTTGACCTCATATGAAGGTATTGCTAGTGCATGCTCATGTATCTGAATGAGCCAATCAAATCATCTCTTTAAGAAGTTCTGTGATGATTTCACCCACATGATGATAATACCCACATGCAGGACAAATTTCAGCAAAATCCTGCAAGTATACTATGGACAGTTGTTTCTTCGCTATGCATTTGCCCAATTTGTCTTATCATGGCAGAACCATCCTCCATATGCAGGTCTGTACACTCTGTACTACCCCTGCAGGCAATTGTACACTGTGCAACGACTACTTGAACTGTCTGTTCAAACTATTAAACAGCCAATGAACAGATGATGTTGCAAAGTGCAGTTTTATACTGAGAATATGCTAGAGGAAAATCTCTACGATGTCATGTGGGCGACTCTCGAGTCCAAAACAACTGATTTCACAGGGGATGAAAAATACAACAGTAGCCTGGCTTCTAATTTGCTCAAATATGGGTATATTCAGAGAGAGGTCGTGATTTGGAGTAACATGACTGGTCTTAGTTATGGCAAACCCACTTCCTGCCATGGTACAGCTTTGTCCGATGTGTATTGATTTAGTGTTTATTATTCAATGGAGTTTTATAGATACTCCCAAACACCACATGTGGGTCTTCTTTCACCAAAACCGCTTCTTTGTGAAAGAAGATGAAACATTCTGTCATACAAGGTGCAGTTTCTTTAAAAATCATTTAACTTGGAAGCCTGCCTGAAAGTGATTGTATCAGAATGAGGGCAGATCTGATATACGGTTATTTCCCTTATAATTCAACCACCCTATTAGAATTCAATCACCCTAATTTTGTGGACAAAATTCAATCAGTTCCAAGTAATAACTTTGATCACCATCTAAAATACTTAAGATAACTAAGAAATAATGCATGATAATGGGCATAGCAGCATGATTTTGGATGATATTTTCAACTTCCTGTTCTAATAAATTTGATCACCCCCTGATTTTTGGATGGGAGAGTGCTATTTGGGTTGGGGGGGGGGGGGGGGGCTCAGAGTTGGCAGCGGCCCCAACGTCTGATGTTATTTTATATGTTGTAGTAACCAAGCTGATTCTCTTCATTTTTTAGCACAAGCAATGTAATAGTACCACAGCAGTTTGATCATGGGGGTGTTGTAGACACAATGCAGGTGTGGAGTGGAACACGATGTCAGATGGCAGAAGGACAGGCTGCATCTCTGATGTCAGAATCTGGAGGGCAGTCACATTCAAACCTGGTTCCGAACAGATCTGGTGGGCCTGAACTACGACCCCACCTGTTACATCCTATACAACTGGGCAATGGCCAAGGAGATATTATGATCATGCCTCAAGACCATCATGGTCCCATCATTTTCATCCAGCCATCTCAGCTACCTCATGCTGCTGCGAAAATGACTCTCCCATCACCTAATTCCATAGAGTTTGATAACCAACCTCCTTTGCAAACATCCACTCCGATGTCAAGCCTCAACCATGGATCAGTCACAAATTTCCAGCATAGACAGGTACTGTCTGAAACCACAATCCTATGTTTGTGCAGAGGAGCAAGTCAGTTCCCGCTGCGAGCATATAAAAATCATTTGACAATTAATATCAGTCAATTTCCTTTCAAATTTCTATGCATATTCACCATGTAGTGAACAAACATTCTTGTTTCCAGGGAATCAACATACATAGATGTTCTTTGCACCAGAGATACATCCTGTATTTCTATTGTCTAGACAGTGTGAGCTGAAAAGCCATTGTTCAAGAGACCTTTTTGTGCCCAGCCTCACTAATGTAGAATGTTTCCAATTTGTGATCCTTTAGTTTGCATCATGATGTTCAAGTGTAGACCTATAGCATTTCGTTCATGTTTACGGTTTCAGTGGTTAACCCATTTTGGTAACAACCACACTTTCCTGTATGAAGAAATATATGCAGTAATTTGGAGACATGCACTGCTTTTCTCTTTCATGAAGGTTCCAAAACCACTACACCTCAACAGTAGTGGTGAAGAAACGGACAATTCCCCAGATAGAACAGCAGATAACACAAGCCCTACAAGAGCCCCATACGCAGCCGATCTTCAGGAACAGCTGGAAAGAGTAAACCAAAATTTACCTATTGACACCCCATTCTACAACAGACAAGATAATGGTGATCCCAGCAGAGAACAGCATAACCATAAGGAGCGGATACGAAGGTATTGAGACACCATTCAGTTCTTGGGATATATATAATACAACTTTTGTCTCCACTATCAATAAGTGATAAAACACAATATTTTGGAAACAAAATGGCCCAGTGCAGGTGTAGCCACCAGAGGTCTATCCACCCTCCGACCCTCATTTATTCAAAGCCAAAACATGATCAGACACATATATAACATTTATATTACTGGGACTTTATGTGAAGGGGCCCTCGGTGGCCAAATGGTCTAAGGCGCTTCGCTGGTGACCGCTACCCTCACACTGCTGAACCGGCACGGGTTCGAGCCCAGCTGGTCCATGTGTGTCAGTTACTTACCGATGGGCGGTGGTTCTCTCCGGATACTCCAGCTTCCTCCACCAACCAAACTGACTGTCACCATATGAGTGAAACAAGTTACCTTAAGTGTGACATTAAGCCAAATCCTCTCCCCCCCCCCCCTCCCCACCATGTTATTAAGTATTTGCTATAAAAATGTAAACCTTATACAAACTAAGTGACCTGAGCCCACCAGGCACAACCTCCGACCAATACCATTTTGGAGGGTACCAGTCCCAATCCGATGCATTAGGTCGCCCTCAAGGGGTCATGCGTATTGAATAAGGTACACCACCCGCAAAATTTTCCATGAAATTAAACACAGGTTAATTTAAATGTCCGTTGGAGATCCACACTGCACCTAGAATGAGTTCCACCTCCTAAATTTCCCGCCGTGTGCCCCCCACTGCGCACAATACTGACCAATCAACATGCTGCACATTCCTCCACCCAGCTAATTGGCACGTGCCATGAAAACAATATTTTCACTCTATACTTCGTGCCGAATGAAAATACATTATATTTTGGCCAAACACATTAAATACCTCACAAAGTTCAAACATGAAACTTTCATTAACATGTTACTGGATAGAGATCATTTCTATTGTATATAATGGGCGACTGCCTTCACCATACATAGGGAACCGCCTAAACCACCCTATCTAAATAGAAACTAGTGAACGAACCAATTTCCAAAATGTTTCTGTTTTGCAGAGCACGGATTCGTGATGCCTGTCACTTGATGCGTCAGCTGGTGCCTGGGATGTCCGATAAAACTGACAAGGCAACAGTTTTTGAGTTTGGTGCACGATATGTCCGTTTCCTCAGAAGTTTTGTGGGCAATCAGTTTGACAAGGTATTCAGGCAGGAATGCCATCATATTATCTATTTAAATACAGATAGTATCTATATGCATTCAGAAATGTTGAAATCTGGGGCTGTTTCTAGTACTGCCATGTCATTTGCATTAGCCGTAATGTAATACTGATATTTAAAAAAAAAAATTCATTGTATTGGGGAAGTTGACAACCGACTGCATTTTTTAAATCAATTAATAATGAAATTGAGGACATGCTATTCCAATCCATGCAATGTGTTAAACTGCAGAACTGGTATCTGAAATATGCCCCCACAAAGATATCTAGCAACTGCATGGGCTTTTGTCAGGATAAATTCGAACATGAAGATGAAACAACTCTCAACATAAATTAAATGGACAGTCTCTAGCTCTTTCATGACAAGTTTTAATACTCCCAAAGAGTAGGTTTGTTGGCATGAGAATGCAACTTGAGCTCACAACCGGACTTTCATTTTATTGAAGCAATTCTATTGAACTTGTTTTTCCAGGAATTTTTGATGAAGTACAGCCCATACTGATGTCGTTAAAGAAAATGGAGATTATCTTTAGACAATTAAATTAATTTCAAAGACCGATAGTCCCAGAGCTGTTTTATCTTCAGTTTCTGCAGTGACGATTTCTTAATTAGCTGCTCAAGCAAACTGGTCACTTGTTCAGCATGGTAAACAGCCTGGCAGTGAGCAACAGTGCATTGACAAACGAGGTGGCACGATGTGGGCTAAGAGCTGTTCCAGAAAAAAGTACATGGGATGGGGGGGGGGGGAAGATTATTCAGTTCTGTGGTAGGGTTGGTGGTATACAGTCATTACGGCGTATCACATTGGCACACCGGTTCTTGTCAGATCACCGAAGTTAAGCAACGGTGAGCTCGGTCAATACTTGGATGGGTGACCGGGTGCTGTACTGGCTGGGTTAATCAGTGTCCAGGATAATAGGTACTGTGGACACTCTCGTGCTCTGGCTCATGTAGATCGTGATATGACTGAAAAAATGTTGGAAACGTTAAATCCTACTCCCTCACTATACAGTCATTTAACATTAGGGAAATAGTATAGGATGGGGTAGACACCCCCCCACATCTCACGTATCATTTTCTGAAACAGCCCAAAAGACCAGCTGCTTTAAGAGAATAGTTTGTGTTTCGCTGGTGTCGTCTCGAGCATTGTAAATATGATCATGGAAATTTGAATATCATTTCTGTATCTTCAGCCATTTTCTTGCAATGAATACTGGAAAATGTAGAACACGATTTGCCGGGAATTCTACTGGAATTCGCCCACTTTGTTTCAAGAGTACATTTCCAACACTCAATCCGTAACCTGAAACTTTTGATATCACATGGACGAGAAAAGTGAACAGACAGATCAGAAATTGAGATCGCATTATATGAACTCGTCTATTGACAGATATATAGTAAATAAAAAGTAAATAAAGACTCCCTCACCACTTTTCGAAAAGTGAGTGTCTAAAAGCAATTAGGTTTTTGTGGCCTTACATGTGCAAAAAACTTATTCATACGAATCCTTTCTTCGGCAAAATAAAGGAGAACCATTGACATTAGAACCTTGATTTTTGGCATGAACTTGCATTTGGGGACTGTTACCAGCAAGTTCTGAGCTGACCTACTTTTGATGAAAATTTGACCTACTTAGGTTACCTATAAACCTCGAAATTAGCAAAAACATGTCCTAATTCCTCCTAAGACCATGGAAATGCATTGGGTCAAGGTGACCTACTTTCTGACCTAATTAGGTGACCTAGAAACCTCAAAATTGGCAAAAACATGTCTGTCTCCTACGACCATGGAGTTCTGAGCTGACCTACTTTTGATGACAATTTGACCTACTTAAGTAACCTATAAACCTCAAAATTGGCAAAAAATGTCCTAATGCTGCCTAAGACCGTGGAAATGCGCTTAATTAGGTCAATGTCAGTGTGACCTGACCTAATCGGGTCACGGTCAATGTGACCCAATTCTGTCCTAATTAGTGACCTAGAAATTGGCAAAAACATGTCTCAATGCCTCCTACGACCATGGAAATGGTCAGTCTTAGGTCAATGTACACACTTAAATCATATCAAACCTTACTTTGTAGGTCCTGTGACTACTCATGTAATATACATGTATAGCATAAATGTTGACTTTACTGACCCCATTTCCCAACCCTTTCAAATAGGACTTTCATGCCTTCATCTAGTATTACTAGTACATTGTATTTGTACATGATGTAGATAATATTCAATGCTACTAGACTATAATACATTACAATATATATTGTATTACAGTTTGTTTTGTGCATCACACAATTTTTGTTTACTATGATTTTGCCTTGGCTTGAAAACCTGTGCAAGATTTTATTTGGACTGCCAGTATAATGGGCTGATGCCAGTATTCATGTAAATGAGACCTCAATTGGGTGAGCAGCATGAGTTGTGTGCCATGTCTGTTGCCACGAGGGAAGATTAACTTCCTCTACATGATGGATGTACATGGATAGTCACACACATCCAGCTAATCATATTGTAGTTATTTATAGTCACTATATGGCCGAAATACTGCTTAAAGCAAAGTTAAACCTTCACTCAATCACTATTCATGTAACTATTTGTCTACATGCAGTTCATCCAGAGAATGTGATATTCGAGCCTGCTTACAATTTAGATTGTGACAGCCTGAGAAAGAAACTTAGTTTGATCATAATTATGCATGTCTCTTAATATATTTTGAATAATGAAGAAATAGAATTGTATATTATATTTTCTTACATCATTCAATGAAATGGATTCAAAGTTAAAATTTTAGTTAACGATTCTTTCAAATTTGATTGTTACAATGGTGTTTCTTGAACTCTTGCTGTAGTGCCAGGTGCATTTATACAGCACACTAAATACTTGTGCTCGTTTGAATATTTATTGTTGCATATTATTGATAATTAAAACAAACCAAAATGACACATACAACTTGACTTTTCATTGTGACATGCATCTTCCCCAGGCATGGTGAGTCCTTTCATAAGCTTCACTCCTTGCCATGTTACATTTAGAGAGGTGTTTTCGGGCACAGTGGACATTACTCTGTATAGACTAATCAACAGAAGCCTCACATATAGCAACTCCCATGTCCAGAAACATGCAGCTTCGCAAAAAGATCGAGCCCTTTAGGGAGGCACATCATTTGAGGTTGCACATCATTGGCAATGCACATATTTGAAATGACAATACATAAAAATATGGTTTCGATATCAGTGATGTTGAGGTTGGACTGAAAGAGGAACTAAATTATAAAACTTGAAATGAAGATTACATTTCTTTTTAAAAGTCAGCATATACAGCTCACTACGTATACATACATGTAAACTCAACTGACCGTGCAATTTGGACCACGTTCTTGGTGTAACTTTGTGTCATGATACATGAATTATATAATACCTTTTCTGACAGAGCTATTAACAATGTAATAGTTCGAGCAGAGGTATCATTTACAGTACGGAATGGGACACCAGCCTTGTGGGTAAACCCTCACATTTGTATGCAAATAAAAGAATATAATGACAAATGTTTTTAATCATACATGTGTAATGCTACATAATAATGTGCACTGGTAAAACTGGGACACCACATACTCAGTTTTAATTAATATAGTAAGTTAAACGTGTGGACACAAATGTGATTCGTGTAAAAGCTTTAAGGTAAATCATATGATGTGGAATAGAATTTGATAGCAAAATTGAAGAAAATTTTGTCCTTCATTTAAGGCGACACGAAATTCAAAACTGATAGAGGTTCAGTACTGCGGGATTCCCCCACCGAGTTATTTAATATTGTACTTCTGAAACAAAATAATGTCATCAAACTATTAGTAATTACTATAAAGGAATATATTGTAGGTGATTCGTTCTGTGTGTGTGTATATACAATGTACACTGCATCTCATACCTAATAGTAGGTTAGTTTCACATATAAGAGATATAAAATTTGAAATTGAAATATGAGGGTATGGGGTCGGGCAATGCATTGAATAAGTGTAGAATGATGTAAGCTTCCAGAATATATGAGAGATAGAGGGTGTGGCTCCGTGACCCGGGGGTGAGGACATGCTGCCGAGGGTAGTGGATGGGTTGAATAAGTGTAGATGGCGGATGGGTTGAATAGTGTATGATGATGTAAGCTCCTTGAATAAATGATGGTATGGGGTCAGGCGAAGCTTAGTTTAAGAGATATAGGGTGGGGCTCAGTACCCCAGGGGTGGGGACATGCTCCCTGGGGTTGTGGATGGGTTGAATAAGTGTAGCATGAATAAGTGTAGCATGATCTAAGCTACTATATGAGGGTATGGAGTGGGCAAAGCTTCGTTTAAGAGATAAGAGGGTGGGGCCCAGGGGTGGGGACATGCTCCCCGAGGGTAGTGGATAGGTTGAATAAGTGTAGCATGATCTAAGCTCCCAGACTATATGAAGGTATGGGGTCGGGCGAAGCTTAGTTTAAGAGATAGAGGGTGGGGCTTGGTGCCCCAGGGTTGGGGACATGCTCCCCTACGGTAGTGGATGGGTTCAATAAGTGTAGCCAGATGTAAGCATTTGGAATAGATGACAGTTCGGGGGGGTCGGCCTCAGTTTAGGAGACATAGTTGAGGCCGAAAAGCTGTGGACAGGAACATTTTCCAAGTCCAAAACTTAACATTTACTTGGCCCTGGGGTCCCAGAGGTGGAGACATGCTCCCCGAGGGTAGTGGATAGGTTCAATATGTGTAGCCTGATGCAAACATATGAAACATATATAGTCGGGCAGGCCTTTGGATCAAACTTTAACATTTACTTGGTCCTGAGAGAAAAATTTCTAAGTCCAAAACTTTAACATTAACATGGTCCTGCAGATAGACAGACAGACAGATAGACAGACGGACATCATTGTGGCACCTATATCGAGCTTTCCGCAGCTAAAGCTACGGGCTCGATGAAAAAAACAATCTTACTTCTGCAAGGCTGAATCTAAATCTTATATTCCACACCATTCAAAGACTTCACACACATGGTGGGCATGTGTTATAATTGGTGAAGTAGAGCTCGCTGAAGGACTTGTCTTGGTCGCGAGAATATAAGTTACATGTGGAGCACCCTTGGCGTTCATGTGGATTTTGACATCTACATAGGCCTTCCGCATGGATGACCGGAGCATCACACTGTGGCTACCAGGCCCTTCTCTCCCCATCTCTCTTCTACCATTGGTGCAAGATAGACCATGGTGTTTACGATGGTGGGGCACCAGGGAAGATCCACACCATGTCTACAGACTACAAGGCTCTGTCGCTGTTCTTAGTCCTGACACACATTGTGACATGCAGGGCTTGTCTGACCTACTCCTTGAGGCTGCCCAGCATTTTCAAAAATGGTTACTGTCTGAATCAGTGTGGAATGAAAACCCGGCTGTCCATGTGCCCCACCATTGATACCATAGACAGTATGGCAACATGAAAGGTTTATAAAATGTTGTATTTAAAAGTGTACATTGAATGATTGGAAATTTTGTTTGTGTATTGAGTGCTTAAAACATTTGTTATATTATCAGTTTGATGTCAAATGGACAAATCGTTGTTGAATTATTGCATTCCATTATCCGGTGGGAGACAATTAACAATGATCTGTGCCAGGAATAAGAACAGTAACATAAGCTTGCAGTCTTTAGACAGGTTGGGATGACCCTTAATTAATTTATATGAAATATAATTCTGATTGAGCATCTTCTGAATTGAAGAATACAAAGAAACACTTTTTTTCGATGTATTCATCAAGATGATTCTTATAGATAATTTATTTAAACAGGGTAAATATATACATCCTCAACCAAACGGCTGCTTTCCAGGATCTGCTGTATCTCACAACTTCCACACATTAAAACACAATTTCAATAATACGTATATATACAAGGGGGCATTAGAGTTCACTTGTACCTCGATTAAATAACAAGTATAACATGAATTGCAGGCAAGCACCTAAAAGGTGCGTGGACCCCTCAGCCTGTTTTTTTTTAGTCAAGTAGGATCAGGGCTGCATTCCGAAAAACGTATGGGCACCCAAAACTCAAATGAAACAAAAAATGAAAGTGATAGATATAATAGACTTCGTTTTCACGTGAGTGGTGTGCTGGGATTACAGCATGCAAGAAAGTGTAGCTTTATCAGTGGCAATTTATGCATTGCACAAGTGTGATAAGTTTAATGGCTTAGAAACACACTGATTGACACTCTCCTAATCACTCGTTTTAAATAATTTCCAAGGTACAGTAACATGTTTGGTGATGAAAATTGAAGCATTATGTTGTACCAGTTAAATGTGTGGTTCATGCAAAAGTTTTAGGATAAATCATATGATGTAAAATAGAATGATTTAACAGCAAAATTGAAGAAAAATGTTGTCCTTCATTTAAGGTGATGCGAAATTCAAACTACACTTCTGAAATAAATATGTTTTGTGCAAAAGCTTTAAGATAAAATTGAAGAAAAATGTTGTCCTTCATTTAAGGCGACGCGAAATTCACACTAACAGGGGTTCGATACTGCAGGGATTCCCCTGCCAGTTATTTCATATTATACTTCTGAAATAAAATATGGTTTGTGCAAAAGCTTTCTGATAAATCGATGCAGCAAAATTGAAGAAAAATGTTGTCCTTCATTTAAGGCGACATGAAATTTAAACCTAACAGGGGTTCGATGCTGCGGGGACCCCCTCGCTGGTTATTTTCTCTTGTACTTGGGAAATAAAATAATGTCACCAACCTGTTAGTTATTACTATAAAAGGAAAAAAATTAGGTGATTCAGCATGTGTGTGAAAAAGCAATGTACACTGCAGGCTGAGAAGCTGTGAATAGGAAAAAGTCCAAAACTTTAACATTTAGTGCCCCAGGGGTGGAGAAATCCCCCAAGGGTAGTGCATAGGTTGAACAAGTGTACATGTAGCATCATGTAAGCTCTCAGAATATATGGGAATTGGGGAGTTCCATCCAATGGTAATCTTGAATGGCCCAGGCTTTCTTGTATCAGGGAACCTTCAAAAGTCAAAATGAAACATGCAACCAAGGGTTCCCAATGGGCATAGATCACAGTGCAAAAAGCCAAGCCATCAATAAACAAAATAAAAGAAATAATTAAAATTCATGAAATCATCATAGCCATCTGAAAATCTAATCACTTCATCAGTCAACATTCAGGAAGCTCTCACCAAAGTTTGGTCAGGCCTGACTTGATAGATCTGCAGATATTCAGCGGACAAGAACATGTTGATGGGCATAGATAACATTGCAAAAGCTGAGCCATCAATAAATAATAAAAAAAATAATTAAAAATCACGAAATCATCATAGCCATCTGAAAATCTAATCATTTCTTCAGTCAACATTCAGGAAGCTCTCACCAAAGTTTGGTCAGGCCCGCCTTCATAGATCTGCAGATATTCAGCGGACAAGAAAATGTTGACGGACGGACGTACGTACATGGCAACGACAAGACCCTACAGCCCTATGGGCTGAGGGGTAATAAAATCAGTTGCCTTCGTAAAATGCGCTTAATTTACGTTTAAAACTGTAAAGAGATTTACATGACTTGATTTCAGTCGGTAATTTGTTATATAAAATAGCTCCTCTATATAAAAAAGTTTTCTTTTTGCTTTCTGAGGCACACAGAACAATATGAATGTCATTTCTCTGCCTTGTGGTATAAGTATGAACACGAGTTAAAATTAAAATAATCACATAGATAAAAGGGAACCATTCCATTTGTACATTTATAAACCATTTCCAGGACATGCATTTCCTGTCGTTTCTGTACATCACGCCAATTTAGATCTTTAAGCATGTCTACTACGTGTTCCCGTTTCCCACGACCCAAAATAATTCGTGCTCCCTTATTTTGTAAAACCTGGAGCCTTCGTTGGAGCTTGTCACTACAATTCGACCACACTACATCACAATAATCAAATAGTGGTGTTACCATAGATGTAAACAGTAGTTTTGCAGAGTCCTGTGAAATATATTTACGGACCTTGCTGATGACACCTATCCGTTGCGATATTTTTGAACAGATTTTGTCAACATGATCTCTATATGTCAAGCAAGAGTCAACGTAAACACCAAGATACTTAAATACGTCAACCTGGTCAATTTGACATTCATTCACATCTAGATTCAAATTGGGTTCCTTAGCAAGTCGTTGATGTGTTCCATATAGCATGTATTTAGTTTTTGACACATTTAAAGTCAAGCAATTTTCTTTGAGCCAAGTAGATACACTTTCTAGGTCTTCTGTTAAGGCCCGATTTATCTTTAAAACAGAAACATCAGAATAAAATATAGCACTATCGTCGGCATATAATACTATCTTAGAATGCTTGAGCACTGAGGGCAAATCGTTCATATAAATAATGAAAAGAGGAGGACCCAAAACAGAGCCTTGGGGCACTCCATAACTAAGCTTTGTGGAGTCTGACATACATCCCTTAAAACTGACACTTTGAGATCTACCAATAAGATAATCTGAGAACCACTGAAGTTCAACACCATTTATACCAAAATTTGACAATTTTCTCAAAAGAATATATGGATTAACTGTATCGAAAGCTTTTTTAAGATCAAGAAATACGCCACCTGTGGTGCGTCCGCTTTCCATGTTCTTGAGTATATAATCACTTACATTAATGAGTGTAGTAGAAGTTTAGTGGGCAGGTCGAAAACCAGACTAAAATACATTTAGTAGATTATGGGAGGAAATATGATCATATAGCTGTCTGTGAACTATCTTCTCTTAAATTTTCATTACATTCGAGATGACCGAAATAGGTTGATAATTTCCAGGATCAGACAGGTCACCTTCTTTATGAATTGAGGTTACTTTCGCCTCCTTCCATTCTATTGGGATTTTCCCCGTTTTCATAGAAATATTGAAGATGTACGCGAGCGGTTGGCTGATTTCATTTGAGGCAATTTTCAAAAAGGTCGAATAAATCTGGTCCAAAATCTTATGATACACATTACTAGGTTTAAATTAGGTTTAAATTATTGTCGACAGAAAGCATCATGAAACTACTCCAAAAAGGACAGCATTTAATTGGTAACACACCGGAAGCAACGATCTGATGTATCAATTGCGACATATTACAGTCAAGCACCTTTCGACCCGATTTATTTTTCTGGTTCAGTAGGATATGTTTTGCGTGATTTATGTATGGTATATATAATAGACTTCGTATAAAAGGTTTTAATGTGAGTGCTGTGTCGGGATTACAGCATGCATGAAAGTGTAGCTTGGTCAATGGCAAGGGAAGATCAGGCAAATGGGCAAATGTGATAACAGCGACAGGTTATTGGCATAGAAATGGACTCTCCTAATCACTATAAAATAAAAGCATTATGATGTACTGGTAACAAAACATTGCGACAGACGACTAGTCAGAATGAAATACTCGGGATATCCATGACATATGCCCATCCTTGGTAATCGCCTAAAATAGTAAAGAAAAGAAAGTTTGAAGATTTTTTTGTAACAGTCTGGACGTCTGACTTGGTATTGAAATTGTGAAAGTTCACAAATGCATCTAATCTTCCAAATATTGGTTAGTTGTGGACAGTATTAGCATATCTGAGAATTGGTTAGAGCGGCAATATTTTAGGTACTCTTGGTTATAGTTCCTCTAATCCATATCCATATGCCGCCCATAGTCACGTCATATATCGCAATAATGTGCGAAATTGAGAAGCAACTGGAAATCGCATTTTCAATAAAGAAGCAGTGAAAAAGTATGTTTTCAAATTATAGATATTCTTGAATGCCCGCTTGCCCGTAAAAGAATTAAATGCCACTGCCCGTCACATCTTCTTTCTGCCCAACCTCCAGAAACTTTACTGGCCTACTTGCTGAGGAATTAAACTACCAGAGCCCACAGTATCAAGTTTTGTGAATTAATTTAAAACCTTGAGATTCCATCCAATGATAACCATTCTTTGATGGTCTGAATCTTGAATGGACGGCAACACAGGGCCTCCTGATGTTGGGGAACCATCACAAATCACAAAGAAACATACAACCAAGGATTCCCGATGGAGATAGATAACAGAGCAAAAATCTGAGCCATCAAAAAATAATAATTAAAAATCATAAAATCATCATAGCCATCTGAAAACCTAATCATTTCATCAGTCACCATAAAAGAAGCTCTCGCCAAAGTTTGGTCAAGCCGGACTTCATAGATCTGCAGATATACAGCGGACAAGAACACATGTACGTACATGATAACGACAACACCCTGCAGCCTGTTTGGTCTTGAAACTTCCAACATAAAACATGAACAACGTTAATCTGGCACTTACACATTTATTACCTGGATGGTGTGTGGTCAAATGTCAATGATAAACAATAGTATTACAGTAAACAGTTTCGATGGCTATTATGTACAAAGAAGTTTTCTACAATCAATAAATACAAAACAATTTGTAGTGCTGCAACTTGACATCCAGGATCCACCATGAAATATGTGTAAAGAGAACTTTGTACATAAAAAATATGGCATGGCAACTGGCATAACGTTTTATCTAAATGGAATTAATGATACATGTATGGTGTCAGGCCAGTCTGGACTACTTTCATGTAGTCAACCAATATTAAATTTCAGGAATCTGGAACAAACATCTTGCAGTCCCCGGGCGGCTGGAAATTATGAGAAAATATATTTATTCCTTCACCCATGTTACATATTCTGGTGAAGAAATATTTGCTTAAGTGAAAATCCGCTTTCAAAATGTCTGAGTCAAAAATTTTATCTGATTTGAGTCCAGACCAATTTAAGCTGGCCATCCACACCTGATCACCGCAGAGAACTGTACACTTCAACTGATAATTTGTTTTAGTCGCTTAATATCTCAGATCTTTGTTTTCTCCAGTTTTACAAAGAAGACCATTGGTTCTTGAAACTATGTGAATTGAAATGTGACCGGATTGATCTATTACTGGATACAGAAATTAAGGAGTCTCAGTTTTTCAAATGATGACATGGTTGCTGGAATATTAATGTTCAAAGTTTGATCCATGACAAAGTCCTCAAGACAATTTTCAAAAATAAACATTTGTGTGGATGTGCATTCAAATCGAGATATTAATGTTATACCAACCGAACACACAGACCCACACATGTTTGTAATGCTGGAGAAATAAGTATTTCAGTAATACGCATATATTGATCATATAGTTCTCGCACTGGGACAAAAGTCTGTGGGTGTGTAAAGCTCAGGGGCTGCAAGACCATAACACAATTCATAATTACATAGGGGACAGTACAGAGTTCATACATGGACATTACATCCAAGAGTAATTCCAAAGTGACTGATCATTCTAGTCCCGCAAGACTCTTCTACAAGAAGAGTCTCAAGTAAGTGGTAGCCATCCCTTCAACATTTGGGGGGTGAGTATCGCTTCATGTGTCTGTATCTAATGTTCAGAAATCTTGGTTGAGATATTTACATTATGCAGGCCTCACTTTGGAGTTGACATTTCAAGATGGCTCCGACTGAGAGTCGATTTCAACTCCCATCTGGGTAGACCAGACTCTCTTGAGAATGAGTGAATAGTTTGCATCAAACATTATCTGAAGTTCAGTTAACCAGTAGATTTTGCTGTTGCTATGAACATGATGTGGATAATGGTGAAGGTTTATGTACAAGCCGAACATGAGGCTAATGAACTTGATAATCAATGACAAATGATTGGCAGTGTCAGCATTGCGATATGTTGTAGTTAGATGTGCCAAAAGAGGCATTGTGACAGTTTGAAGTCCGAGGACATGGAGGGCCCAGCTCTTAGTAATTGTTGAAGTTTTCCTGTAACGACTCCACATGCTGTTGGTACAGTGACATTCTGTTCTTCAACTCTTCACTCAACTGTGGACAGAAAGAAAATACTGTTGGTCAACAATAAGACCTTGAATAGATGGCAACATAATAAAAATGTTCCTCTTAGCTTCCAATGTGGTGAATATGTTGCCATGACAATGGTTATCCTCTCAAAATAACATTTAATATCACATTCAATTCAACAGTGAATCAAGAATGAGAAATACTGATTGCTTTGCTCTCTAATATATCTTTCAAACCTGGCATATGTTAACCCTGTGAATGGTGGTGTATGAAAAATTATATAATCCAATACTCTGACATGGGGTGCACTTGCAATATATTACACTTTCAATTTCAAACATCCTTAAGAATTCAGGCAAAACAAATTGAAGACAGTGGGTTCCACTGTCTTCAATTTGTTTTGCCTCAACCCACTGTCTTCAATTTGTTTTGCCTCAACCCACTGTCTTCAATTTGTTTTGCCTCAACCCACTGTCTTCAATTTGTTTTGCCTCAATTCTTAAGGATGTTTCAAATTGAAAGTGTAATATATTGCAAGTGCACCCCATGTCAGAGTATTGGATTATATAATTTCTCTAATAATTCAATCACAGGAAGTGAAATTTCCCACCATAGAATCTGGGGCTCTGCTGATCAAATTTATTGGAAAAAAGAAGTTGACAAAATGGTCCAAAATCATGCAGATAATCCATTATTTATTTGTTTCAATGATTTTAGAAACTGTTCAAATTTATTAGAACAATGGATTGAATTTTGTCCCCAAATTTGGGGGAATTGAATTTTGATAGGAGGATTGAATTATTGAGGGATTACGGTAATTCCCCTAATGAATCGATCACTGGAAGTGATATTTGAGGTGGTAAAACAGACGGGTGATCGATTTATTGCAAATGATTGAAAACCGTCAATTCCCGAAAGTTTAGTATTCAAGAAATGAATCAGCAAGGGTCCAGTTTCCAACACTGGCAGTTTTGAAAACTGTGACAGGGTATAATTGAGTTGTCTGAAATTCTATTCAAGTGGCCAGGGGTGTGATTAAATACAATTCAACTGATGTTTGTGAATACTCTAGCATATTGAGCTGAATTACTCCATTATCTCTGCATTATTATCACAGTCCGGCATATTCGTCAAGTGAGGAAAACACAACAGGTGACTACAAGTAGGGAACCTTTGTTGAACCTGAAATACAAGCTGTATTGCACATGGTGTCTCCGTTTTGAAGATCCTCACATGACGAACTGCCTCAGTCAAGGTTATTTCACTCATATGGCGACAGCCAGTTTGAGAGGTGAAGGAAGCCGGAGTACATATACCCGGAGAGAACCACCGCCCGTCGGCAAGGACAACAGTTTCATGACACTATGCGGTTGCGGACTTCATACAAAAGGGAACTAAAGATATGGAGGTCTCCTTTGGAATTAACAGTGCTACAATGCATGTACATTAAAATCACCTTCCTATGCACAAATGTTAGACCTGAAATATTGTGAACAGACACACACCACTAGTTTAGCACCATTAGTGGTTAGATTACCTTTCTGTAGACATGGTCAGACTGTCCATCTTTGAGGGCTAGTAACAGCTGGTCAATACAGGTGTAGGGTAACCACACAGATTGGGGTAGAGGTTTTAGTACACCCTGAAATTAAAGATATCCACTTTGCTTTAGAATGCACAGGCACTTGCAATAATTTTCACTAATGCTCCAGACATTATTTTATATCACAGTACATCTGTCTAACAGTGGTTACAGCAGGAGACTACTGCTGCCAATTGATCGAATGGTAGTGTGCGAATATGGGGAAATTTGTTAAATCTAGACTTAATCCAGGTTTCCAAATATAAATTGATCAACTGCACAGTTACACCAATCAATCGTTCTAATTATATATCAGGAAACATGAATAACAGATGATGTAAGAGAAGGTATGGAAGTGAAAATTTTCAGTTTGACAGTATTAAGTGAACATACAAGTCAGGTATTATGGAAGTTACTGTAGTCTGTTAAACCTTGAATGTGAAAATATTGAGTAGTTTTTATATCAGTTTTGGTGATAAAATCGGAAATTTACTTTTCTTCAAAGCAATTTCGATAAATAGTAAAACCAGATTTGTATTTACAAAAATGCTGTTAAACAGAAGAAAAGTGTGCTTTCATGGGTGAAAATGTGCAGTATGTGTAATCATTTATCCCTGAATCAAACAATCCAGCATAACAAATTGTGTTTTGAGAGTACAAATTTGAGCACAGATAAAATATTTCTTTCATGACAATTGTTGATAATTTTAACAAAGAATCCCCATTGTAGAATCTTTGATGAATCAAATCAATTCTGTCCCCTGGTCACATCCCACACAGCCTCTATGTACTCCACTGTCATAGATCTTACCTCAATGTTGAACCTGTCCTGTCCCCTGGTCACATTCCACAAGCCTCTATGTACTCCAATGTCCTAGATCTTACCCTAAGGTTGAACATCTCCCTGTCCTATCCCCTGGTCACGTCCCACACAGCCTCTATGTACTCCAATGTCATAGATCTTACCTCAAGGTTGAACCTGTCCTGTCCCCTGGTCACATTCCACACAGCCTGTATGTACTCCGCTGTCATAGATCTTACCTCATGGTTGAACCTGTCCTGTCCCCTGGTCACATTCCACACAGCCTCTATGTACTCCACTGTCATAGATCTTACCTTAAGGTTGAACATCTCCCTGTCCTGTCCCCTGGTCACATCCCAACAGCCTCTATGTACTCCAATGTCATAGTTCTTACCTTAAGGTTGAACATCTCCCTGTCCTGTCCGCTGATCACATCCCAACTGCCTCTATGTACTCAATGTCATAGATCTTACCTTAAGGTTGAACATCTCCCTGTCCTGTCCCCTGGTCACATCCCAACAGCCTCTATGTACTCCACTGTCATAGATCTTACCTTAAGGTTGAACATCTCCCTGTCCTGTCCCCTGGTCACATCCCAACAGCCTCTATGTACTCCACTGTCATAGATCTTACCTCAAGGTTGAACATCTCCCTGTCCTGTCCCCTGGTCACATCCCAACAGCCTCTATGTACTCCAATGTCATAGATCTTACCTTAAGGTTGAACATCTCCCTGTCCTGTCCGCTGATCACATCCCAACAGCCTCTATGTACTCCAATGTCATAGATCTTACCTTAAGGTTGAACATCTCCCTGTCCTGTCCACTGATCACATCCCAACAGCCTCTATGTACTCCAATGTCATAGATCTTACCTTAAGGTTGAACATCTCCCTGTCCTGTCCGCTGATCACATCCCAACAGCCTCTATGTACTCAATGTCATAGATCTTACCTTAAGGTTGAACATCTCCCTGTCCTGTCCCCTAGTCACGTCCCACACAGCCTCTATGTACTCCACTGTCATAGATCTTACCTCAAGGTTGAACCTGTCCTGTCCCCTGGTCACATTCCACACAGCCTGTATGTACTCCACTGTCATAGATCTTACCTCATGGTTGAACCTGTCCTGTCCCCTGGTCACATTCCACACAGCCTCTATGTACTCCAATGTCATAGATCTTACCCTAAGGTTGAACATCTCCCTGCCCTGTCCCCTAGTCACGTCCCACACAGCCTCTATGTACTCCACTGTCATAGATCTTACCTCAAGGTTGAACCTGTCCTGTCCCCTGGTCACATTCCACACAGCCTGTATGTACTCCACTGTCATAGATCTTACCTCAAGGTTGAACCTGTCCTGTCCCCTGGTCACATTCTACACAGCCTGTATGTACTCCACTGTCATAGATCTTACCTCATGGTTGAACCTGTCCTGTCCCCTGGTCACATCCCACACAGCCTCTATGTACTCCAATGTCATAGATCTTACCTTAAGGTTGAACATCTCCCTGTCCTGTCCCCTGGTCATGCCCCACACAGCCTCTATGTACTCCAATGTCATAGATCTTACCTTAAGGTTGAACATCTCCCTGTCCTGTCCGCTGATCACATCCCAACAGCCTCTATGTACTCCAATGTCATAGATCTTACCTTAAGGTTGAACATCTCCCTGTCCTGTCCGCTGATCACATCCCAACAGCCTCTATGTACTCCAATGTCATAGATCTTACCTTAAGGTTGAACATCTCCCTGTCCTGTCCCCTGGTCACATCCCACACAGCCTCTATGTACTCAATGTCATAGATCTTACCTTAAGGTTGAACATCTCCCTGTTCTGTCCGCTGATCACATCCCAACAGCCTCTATGTACTCAATGTCATAGATCTTACCTTAAGGTTGAACATCTCCCTGTCCTGTCCGCTGATCACATCCCAACAGCCTCTATGTACTCAATGTCATAGATCTTACCTTAAGGTTGAACATCTCCCTGTCCTGTCCCCTGGTCACATCCCACACAGCCTCTATGTACTGCAATGTCATAGATCTTACCTTAAGGTTGAACATCTCCCTGTCCTGTCCCCTGGTCACATCCCACACAGCCTCTATATACTCCAATGTCATAGATCTTACCTTGAGGTTGAACATCTCCCTGTCCTGTCCCCTGGTCACATCCCACACAGCCTCTATGTACTCCAATGTCATAGATCTTACCTTAAGGTTGAACATCTCCCTGTCCTGTCCCCTGGTCACATCCCACACAGCCTCTATGTACTCCAATGCGAGACTCCCAGCCTCCTCCAATAGGTCATAGTCTATTAACAACCTGAGCAGCTCTGCAGCATTCACTCTCTGAACATACAATACACAGGCTATCAATCCATGGAAGAAATACATGTACGGTGCAGCAATCAGAATAGAAAGTAATTAATTATTTTACTTTGAATATCTCAAATGCACATCTTAACATCCATGATGGGGAAATGTGGAAAAAACTATTTCTTCCTGCAAAAGATAATGGCTAATGGCATGGCTGTAAATTCGTTTTCACTTCCTCATTTTCACTACAGTCAAATACAGATGGATCTTTTCACTCATAGCTTTCCATTAATAAGATATTTCTAGTTCTGACTAAAGTAGTTTAACTTATTCAGAGAATGCAAAGGTCAAACTGAATGGAATTGCGAGGCTGAGAAACCAAGTGAGTTAGCCAAATTTAGTACCATATGTAGGAATTTATGAAATATAATTACCTATAATTAGTAAGAATTGTGTATAGGTCATATTAAATGTTAATTTACTGTACCTTATAAGATGCCACAAACCAGCTGGGTAAAGTAAAGCCTTGAGACAATAACTTCATTGCCACACACCTATGGAACTGACCAGTGATATCATCATATTGATCAAGGTATAGTTGAAGTAATTTCCATGCCTGGTCAGCTGAGCTGAAAGATACAAGTAAAACATATTATAATTTGAGAAGTGTCTGTTAGTGTATTTGTATGACTTCTACATGTGCACTCCTGAATTGCTGGATGGGAGGACTTGGATATGGGTGGTTAATGATACTCTGGGTGTGCACACAAAGATTTTAAGGAGGGGGAGGGGGGTGTTGAATATTATCTATTCAGGAAGGTCAGAGATAGGACTGACCATGCCTGAATTATTTTTAATATTATTGAGTATCCTTTTTCCAATTAGGTTCAATCAGAACCATGACATGAGAAAGAATTCAACAGACTGCAGGGGCATTTGGTAAGGGTGTGGGGGGGGGGGAGACCTTGTGTGACAGTGGGAGTAATTTTTGGATAAAAGGCAATAAAATTGTGCACTCATGCAGACATTGCTCTGGACAGGATAATAACACATTCATGTGCTGGAAGAGGAAAAGATACTTGTGGAGCCTATGATATTTTTTTTCTTTATTTATTCTTTTTCACAAAGAGTTGGTAAAGCCATGGTACTTGTACTGTATTATGAGGTAGGCCACCATAATTACATGTGGTCACCATCTCTCCTGGCAAGGATTTTTGTTAGTATTTCCAACGAAATGTCAGCTCCACAGCAATAAAGAAGTTGTTATCCATAGAATAGCCTTGTGTTATATACGCCAACTTCTAAGTGCCTATCAAAGAAAGTAATAAATCTTCAAACTTTCTAGTGTTTGTTAACCCAGTGAACATTAACTTCTCCATATCAATTTTAAGTCACCTGTATAAGGGATTCCAAAAAAAGAATGGGAATCATAGACTCCTCATAGTGAGATATGAATTGTGAAATCTCCTAACAAGGTCACAAGAAGTACTGGGATAGTCTTTCCGACAGGTGGGCCTACTGTTTATTACATATACCTTGCACCATCTTTCACTGAATAACTGGCCCCTGTTTCATTCTCTGCGAGCCAGTCCCAGGCCTGGGCTGTATAGTCATTGTCCCCCTGCATGTGGTAGTAACTGTTTTGGGATAACTTCAAGCACCTGAATGGAAAGTGAAGTGAATAAACAGTATTCATTGGCTGATTTAAAACATCACTGGAATGGTGATACAAGAGAAGGATTTGGTTCGATATTCACAAACTTAAATTGACAAAGCATTACCCCCAGGTATCTTGTATCCTCCTCACACCATAAGATTTCCTTTTCAATGGGCTTTCACACCGTCCCCACCAGGTACAAATTAGGAGGAATGTATTAACTCCATGCACTGATGCTATATATTTCATATCATACATTTTGATTTCAGTCTATGTTATATATACTATGCAGGAATAATTTTAACCAATGATAACTGGTGTAAATATGCATCAAATTATCCTCCCATTTGAAGAAAGTGACATTTATGCTGGCAAAATAAAGTCAAAGATACGCCAATGCACTGCTAAAAAATATTCTTTCTTTAGTCAACATCACAAGCACAAATCAGAAAACTATGTGATGGGTCACACACTTGATCACAAATCAACCCGTTCTTCTAAATTATGTTGGGCAAAGTAAATTGCAGGTTTCACGCCAAATTCTTGCCAATTCCAGAAAGGGAAGGGGGGATTTGGTTTAGTGTCACACTCAAGGTTATTTCACTCATATGGTGACAGCCAGTTTGGTTGATGGAGGAAGCCGAAGTACCCGGGGAGAATCACTGCCCGTCAGTGCCTATTCCAGGGTGCGTGCCTGGTTGAACCAAATCCCATCACGGTACAAATGTGCGAAAATGTGAATGTGTACAATAAAACAATGTACCATATAGCACCTACTTAGTACAGAGTCCTGAGTTCTAATCCTGTGACCTGCCTAATTCTGTTATATCCATTAAGATGTTAAACTTCAGTCCTGAAGGTAAACCCTCCTGGACAAAGACTTACCTCATAGCCAGGCCCTCCATGACTGGTGTGAGGGACAGTTTGAATGTCTGGCTGATCACTAAGGCTTGGTCATACAGGCCATTATTGACCAGTACACCCTCCTGGACAATGACTTACGTCATAGCCAGGCCCTCCATGACTGGCGTGATGGATAGCTTGAATGTCTGGCTGATCACTAAGGCTTGGTCATACAGGCCATTATTGACCAGTAAACCCTCCTGAACAATGACTTACCTCATAGCCAGGCCCTCCATGACTGGCGTGATGGATAGCTTGAATGTCTGACTGATCACTAAGGCTTGGTCATACAGGCCATTATTGACCAGTAAACCCTCCTGGACAATGACTTACCTCATAGACAGGCCCTCCATGACTGGTGTGAGGGACAGTTTGAATGTCTGACTGATCACTAAGGCTTGGTCATACAGGCCATTATTGTCCAGTAAACCCTCCTGGATGATGACTTACCTCATAGTCAGGCCCTCCATGACTGGTGTGATGGATAGCTTGAATGTCTGACTGATCACTAAGGCTTGGTCATACAGGCCATTATTGACCAGTAAACCCTCCTGGACAATGACTTGCCTCATAGTCAGGCCCTCCATGACTGGTGTGAGGGACAGTTTGAATGTCTGACTGATCACTAAGGCTCGGTCATACAGGCCATTATTGACCAGTAAACCCTCCTGGACAATGACTTACCTCATAGCCAGGCCCTCCATGACTGGCGTGAGGGACAGTTTGAATGTCTGACTGATCACTAAGGCTTGGTCATACAGGCCATTATTGACCAGTAAACCCTCATGGACAATGACTTACCTCATAGCCAGGCCCTCCATGACTGGTGTGAGGGACAGTTTGAATGTCTGGCTGATCACTAAGGCTTGGTCATACAGGTCATTATTGACCAGTAAACCCTCCTGGACAATGACTTACCTCATAGCCAGGCCCTCCATGACTGGTGTGAGGGACAGTTTGAATGTCTGGCTGATCACTAAGGCTTGGTCATACAGGCCATTATTGACCAGTAAACCCTCCCGGACAATGACTTACCTCATAGCCAGGCCCTCCATGACTGGTGTGAGGGACAGTTTGAATGTCTGACTGATCACTAAGGCTCGGTCATACAGGTCATTATTGACCAGTAAACCCTCATGGACAATGACTTACCTCATAGTCAGGCCCTCCATGACTGGTGTGAGGGACAGTTTGAATGTCTGACTGATCACTAAGGCTTGGTCATACAGGCCATTAATGACCAGTAAACCCTCCTGGACAATGACTTATCTCATAGTCAGGCCCTCCATGACTGGTGTGAGGGACAGTTTGAATGTCTGGCTGATCACTAAGGCTTGGTCATACAGGCCATTATTGACCAGTAAACCCTCATGGACAATGACTTACCTCATAGTCAGGCCCTCCATGACTGGTGTGAGGGACAGTTTGAATGTCTGGCTGATCACTAAGGCTTGGTCATACAGGCCATTATTGACCAGTAAACCCTCCTGGATGATGACTTACCTCATAGTCAGGCCCCCCATGACTGGTGTGAGGGACAGTTTGAATGTCTGACTGATCACTAAGGCTTGGTCATACAGGCCATTATTGACCAGTAAATCCTCCTGGACAAAGACTTACCTCATAGCCAGACCCTCCATGACTGGTGTGAGGGACAGTTTGAATGTCTGACTGATCACTAAGGCTTGGTCATACAGGCCATTATTGACCAGTAAACCCTCCTGGATGATGACTTACCTCATAGCCAGGCCCTCCATGACTGGTGTGAGGGACAGTTTGAATGTCTGGCTGATCACTAAGGCTTGGTCATACAGGTCATTATTGACCAGTAAACCCTCCTGGATGATGACTTACCTCATAGCCAGGCCCTCCATGACTGGTGTTTACTGGTCAAGTTTGGGACAGTTTGAATGTCTGACTGATCACTAAGGCTCGGTCATACAGGTCATTATTGACCAGTAAACCCTCCTGGACAATGACTTACCTCATAGCCAGGCCCTCCATGACTGGTGTGAGGGACAGTTTGAATGTCTGACTGATCACTAAGGCTCGGTCATACAGGTCATTATTGACCAGTAAACCCTCATGGACAATGACTTACCTCATAGCCAGGCCCTCCATGACTGGTGTGAGGGACAGTTTGAATGTCTGACTGATCACTAAGGCTTGTTCATACAGGCCATTATTGACCAGTAAACCCTCCTGGATGATGACTTACCTCATAGCCAGGCCCTCCATGACTGGTGTGAGGGACAGTTTGAATGTCTGACTGATCACTAAGGCTCGGTCATACAGGTCATTATTGACCAGTAAACCCTCATGGACAATGACTTACCTCATAGCCAGGCCCTCCATGACTGGTGTGAGGGATAGTTTGAATGTCTAACTGATCACCAAGGCTTGTTCATACAGGCCATTATTGACCAGTAAACCCTCCTGGATGATGACTTACCTCATAGCCAGGCCCTCCATGACTGGTGTGTGGGACAGTTTGAATGTCTGGCTGATCACTAAGGCTTGGTCATACAGGCCATTACTGACCAGTACACCCTCCTGGACAATGACTTACCTCATAGTCAGGCCCTCCATGACTGGTGTGAGGGACAGTTTGAATGTCTGGCTGATCACTAAGGCTTGGTCATACAGGTCATTATTGACCAGTAAACCCTCCTGGACAATGACTTACCTCATAGCCAGGCCCTCCATGACTGGTGTGAGGGACAGTTTGAATGTCTGGCTGATCACTAAGGCTTGGTCATACAGGTCATTATTGACCAGTAAACCCTCATGGACAATGACTTACCTCATAGCCAGGCCCTCCATGACTGGTGTGAGGGACAGTTTGAATGTCTGACTGATCACTAAGGCTCGGTCATACAGGTCATTATTGACCAGTAAACCCTCCTGGACAATGACTTACCTCATAGCCAGGCCCTCCATGACTGGTGTGAGGGACAGTTTGAATGTCTGGCTGATCACTAAGGCTTGGTCATACAGGTCATTATTGACCAGTAAACCCTCCTGGACAATGACTTACCTCATAGCCAGGCCCTCCATGACTGGTGTGAGGGACAGTTTGAATGTCTGACTGATCACTAAGGCTTGGTCATACAGGTCATTATTGACCAGTAAACCCTCCTGGACAATGACTTACCTCATAGCCAGGCCCTCCATGACTGGTGTGAGGGACAGTTTGAATGTCTGGCTGATCACTAAGGCTTGGTCATACAGGTCATTATTGACCAGTAAACCCTCCTGGACAATGACTTACCTCATAGCCAGGCCCTCCATGACTGGTGTGAGGGACAGTTTGAATGTCTGACTGATCACTAAGGCTTGGTCATACAGGTCATTATTGACCAGTAAACCCTCCTGGACAATGACTTACCTCATAGCCAGGCCCTCCATGACTGGTGTGAGGGACAGTTTGAATGTCTGGCTGATCACTAAGGCTTGGTCATACAGGCATTATTGACCAGTAAACCCTCCTGGACAATGACTTACCTCATAGCCAGGCCCTCCATGACTGGTGTGAGGGACAGTTTGAATGTCTGGCTGATCACTAAGGCTTGGTCATACAGGTCATTATTGACCAGTAAACCCTCCTGGACAATGACTTACCTCATAGCCAGGCCCTCCATGACTGGTGTGAGGGACAGTTTGAATGTCTGACTGATCACTAAGGCTTGGTCATACAGGTCATTATTGACCAGTAAACCCTCCTGGACAATGACTTACCTCATAGCCAGGCCCTCCATGACTGGTGTGAGGGACAGTTTGAATGTCTGGCTGATCACTAAGGCCTGGTCATACAGGTCATTATTGACCAGTAAACCCTCCTGGACAATGACTTACCTCATAGCCAGGCCCTCCATGACTGGTGTGAGGGACAGTTTGAATGTCTGACTGATCACTAAGGCTCGGTCATACAGGTCATTATTGACCAGTAAACCCTCATGGACAATGACTTACCTCATAGCCAGGCCCTCCATGACTGGTGTGAGGGACAGTTTGAATGTCTGACTGATCACTAAGGCTTGTTCATACAGGCCATTATTGACCAGTAAACCCTCCTGGATGATGACTTACCTCATAGCCAGGCCCTCCATGACTGGCGTGAGGGACAGTTTGAATGTCTGGCTGATCACTAAGGCTTGGTCATACAGGCCATTACTGACCAGTAAACCAACCATTTCATCAGCACCACTGGTCGGGCCTACAATAACAAAAGGGGGAACTTTAAACTTCCTCATTACAAACCATCAAACCCCAGCTAACTTCACAATGGTGTGATGGAATTAGTCAATTTCAGCAGAATGATCACCAAAATGACTGAACAACACTGAATAATTTGAAGGATGCTAACAATAGATAGAGAGAAGTTCTGTGATACAAGGATACCAAATATTCTCCCTTCCAAATCCTCAGGAAGGAGATTTATCTAATTACTCTCAAAAGGTGATACGTTTCTTTTTTCTTCTAGCCATTCACATGAGCATGTAGTTGCTCAACCTTGGTTTATATTTGATAATAAAGGGTATATTAATCAAGTTGAGTTATGACCAATCGGAGAAGAGTTCTGACCTGTAGCGTGTGATGGGTCAGGATCTCTCTGGATAAGCCTCAGTCTGGCATTAACCAACAGGTACTCTTTCTCGATGTCCGGTAACTCCAGTAACTCAATCTTCTGGCTCACTGGAATGTAATAAACACACAACGTTTGATCACAAAGAAGAATTCTTCAGTGGTGTGAACACTTACCAGATCTATAAAATAAAACAAGGCAATTTTATAAACAACAATTTTTTAATTGCTGTTATCCATCAAATAACTTTGTGTTATTTACATGCACTTATAAATGCCTATCAAAGAAAGTAGTATAAAATAGGAAGATAATTTTTGTCATTTTGAAAGTGATCGTATACTAAGACAGTGTAATCCCAAAATAATGACAATACTCTTAGTATAAAATAGACAAATTCAGTTTTCATGGATAATTTGACTTTTCAAGAATAAAATAGCACGATTTTAGAACACAGCATGTACATAGACCTTTAGAAGTATAGCATTTTGTTCACAGGCATAGATTTTAAATTGATCAAATCTGGTGCAGTAATATGCACATGTGCACAGCAAATACAAATCTTTGGTTAATTTCAGTACCAATGAAATACATATTACATAAGTGTTTAATGTCCAATAAGCTAATCTTACTAATGCCTGACACACTTTTATAGTGTTACAACACTTACTGCTGTGTTTTTCTTCACCACTCCACATGTGTTTGGGGGAAGCCCCAGGGACTTCCTGCTCCACCTATGAAAACAATTAACAAGGTTAACTGAGTGTTCACATTCCAAACAAACACACATCTATTATCACATTGTTAGCACCTGAGGTTTACTATACCAAAGGAAGAGCTTTATCAGTGGGAAATTTAATGCAGAATTTATACAAGGACAGAAAGGGATATTCCATTTAAATATTGGAGGAGAGAAAATTGAATACAGTATCAGAATTTGGCAATATTTACGACATGTTGCAGAATGAATGAACCTCTGAAATATTTTGGAAGTATGGAAAAAGGGATATTGTTCCATTGATCAAATTGATACAAAACCATGAGCAAAGCTGAAAATGAACAGCAATAATTAAAACACAAATTTGCTTTGTGTATTATTTTTTCTCAATTATTTTGTTCATCATGTTCACATTCAGTTAAGATATAGTTGGGGATTAAGACATGCCTGCTGTCTGAATGTGGGGACTGGCTTGATGATCCAGGCATAATTAGGGTCGACCAATCGTAACGAGTTCAGAGCTGTCAGATAACACTTGGCTTGTCGCTGTAATCCCTTCAGACTGGGCAGCTCCTGACCGAGTCTTCTCCCATATTCGTACATAATACTGCCAGCTAGAATGAGGAAGAAACAATTATAAAACTTTCTTTTCAGTCTGTATGAAATAAAACATTTGCTAAACCAGACCGCTCAACTTTTAATTTTGCCAAGGTTTGAGAAAGGATTACAAGCCACATAAAAAGGTGAAATTCTAGGCGAGTTTTTATTCCATATAAAAGAGATCAAGATTTCATCCTTACTTTTTAACCAGTCCAAGAAATTTGAGAAATTACAGATTCCTTTTCCTGCAAACTGGAGCAATTTTGAATGAATGTTAGTTATTTTATGATATAGCCGCGTGAGAGCATGAAGCATTTGTCTCACGCTGAATGTGTTAGAGTTGATTTGTCTTGCCATCAAGCCTGTCATAATGTTGTCAGGTAAAGCAAAATGGAAACCATGAACTGTGAAGTACATAGGCTGAGTTACTGCTCTGCTATCAAAGCTGTAGACAGTTACCCACTGATATTTGAATTCATGACAATTGTTATTCATTCTCGTAAAAAGATGAGAGTTGAAATCAGGAACAAACCACATACTGTAGAACAGACCAGGGTGCAAACAATGACTGCCAAAAAGTGACCAATCAGGTCTAGATTTAGACACAATTTGACAAAAATAAAAATCACACCTACTTCATCATGGAAAGAACAAAATTGATCACTCAATCCGTTCAGTTTATCATGTTCATTGTTCTCAATTTTTAGAAGTAGTCCTGACGGAGATGGCAGGAATCATGTGAGAAGAAAGCTGAAGTAGACATGCTCACCTTTACGGTAATTACCCCTATAGATGTGGAATGAATAAAGGAGGTCATAGTAATTATGTGTGGCCAGATCCACAGACCGTGCTCGACTCTCAAGGATAGACACCACCTACAGATACAAAATAGCTGTTAAAATACATTTAACGTAACACAGTAGGATAACCTTGAGCTTTGAATAACATTCTCATATATTGATTATCTTTACATGCCATGCGAACCCTACTCTGCAAACAGTCATAAATAAGCTTCAAGACTTTGCTGGTATATTAGCCACTGCAAAAGTTTGATCGCCTGCATAGACTTCTTAACACAGACATAATCTCCCTATTTTTGCAAAAACTACACGACTGCATGTCCCGCTAATTGTGATTGGTTAATATTATCTTAGGAACTGAGCTCATCGAAAAGTATGCTTTGCGGCGACTGGACGGAGCAGTAGGGTAGTCAAGTGGGCATGACATAAAAGTCAGTTTTAATCTGCATGATACAGATATTAGCGTATCTGGCCTATTGGCTTCAGAGTAGATACTACAGCAAAGGCAAGCAGCATATGGATACTGTCTGTTAAATGCAATATATATGTAGAGGAATTTTCATTTTTTAATAACATTCAAACACTCAAACAGACCTTTATCAGATTGTTTTATAAGTTCATGTTATCAAATTTCGAAGTTTCTCATGATTTAGTCATTGCTGTGTGTTTAGACAAGTTAGACCAGAAAACTACATATATTTTGACTGAATTAGCAAGGCATTTACTGTACAACCAGGAAACTTGCACAATACTGCATAAAAAGTCCTGATTTTCCCTTTGAGTTCAGCTATTTCACATCTTTCTGATTCACGTAACCAACTGATATCCAGCACTGGTACTGCGGTTCATCTAATGCTGTGTGCTAATCGTGCTGAACAAAATCCATTTTTATAAGAAGTAGAATTATTAGTTATTAATTATTCCAAATTCATATTTCAAGTCTTAATATATTGCCATTCGTTTACAACAGGGATTTTTATTCATCCCACTTTCCACTCACCTCATCCTGTAGGTCTATGTACTGATACTGGACAAGTGTTTGTAACTCTCCTCTCTCACACAACACCACCAGAAACTGACGTAAACAATCCTTCCTCCTGTAAATACATCAACATTGCTAGATAAATCACTCCGTATCCAGACAGTTGGACAGTCATGGCCAAATACTTCAGCATCACAAATATCCATTTTCTGTGGCCATGATTATCATCTGTGCTAGATCACGTATTGATTAATAATCACAGATCATTACTGGATCACTCTAGTCATCTATAGGTGTAATCTCTCTAATAACTCAATCACGTTTTAATAGACTGTCCTTCAACTCAATTAATTGAGCAATTTAGATTGAATGACACTTTCTTTTGCTAACTTCTTAAAGATCAATCCAATTGCAAACAGTTTTGAACAATCAGAGCAGAAAATGAATGTATAGGAGAATTGGCTTCTAAATAGTGTTTATAAGTGAGTGAATTATTAGAGGGATTACTGTTCAGGGATTGTGAAGTATTGATGAATCCAGAAATAGCCCCCCTCCTTCATGAGCAATTAATTAAATGCCACATTAGAGGTTAAATGCTGAAGTGTTGATTCCAGTTTTGTGAAATACAGTATCCTCTAATGATCCAATCACAGGAAGTGAATTTTTAAGCCATGAAATATGGAAGTTGACAAAATGGTCTGAAATCATGCAGAAAATCCATCATTTCTTCATTAATTTAATGATTTTAGAGGATGATCAAATTCATTAGAAACGAGAAATTGAATTGAGAAATTGAGAGTGAATGAATTTTAATAGGATGATTGAATTATTACTGGCATCAAAACAGACAATATCATTGGTCAGTATTCTATTATCTTCTAATTATTACTGGCATCGAAACAGACAATATCATTGGTCAGTATTCCATTTCTTCTAATTATTCAGATGGCAAAAGTTCAGGCTACTGTGGAGAGAAATTCTGCAAACATTCTACAAATGTAACTAGCTATGTTTGCAGTTCTTGGGATAAATAACATATCTATGCCACAGTATTTAGCATCAGCTGACATGAAGATGGATTTTTCCTGCTTCTAAGTCTAAAGATGCTGTTCGAAAAATTAGAAGAATTGGGGTAGTTTTCAGCATGGTTGCTCGTGACCACTATTAATTCTCGGTGATATCTCGCAACAAGCTCTAGTTGAGGAGAAGTTTTTATCTCTATGAATCTGTCTCAAACTCTACTTCGCTTACACTCAGGTACACTCCATCTTAGCCTCGCTGCTAAACCAATGGGGGACTTGCACAATAGAGCCAGGAGATAAACAGGAAGTGGCAATTCTGTCAGTTGATTGGCTAAATGAGCAAAAATTGACAAACAGAAAGTGGCAATCAAGGAATGTGAATAGATGGCATTGTGCAAGGCCCCCATTATCCAACAATCTTATAATTCTGAAAACCATCTCCCAAATTAAATATTTCTGAATGAAATCTATTGTTTCCAAATATTCCAAAGTCCCAAAGCTTAGAAAAGTTACTATTTGCTCCAATCAGGTCATGTGGCAAGATGTCACATGAGACACTGGCTCGAGATGCGTCTTGAGAGCCAACCTCTAATGTTGTTGGTTTTGGTTTGATCGATACAGAATTTTGAACCAAATAAACCTTGAAAATATCATGAAAATTACTCCCTTACTCGTAGAGAATTTACAGTAGCATAAATTCCCCAAAGCTGGAATTATTCACATGTCAGATATATGTGACAGATCGAACAGGCAGACGATGAAACAAACCACCGTCTGGACAAACACGTCTGAAATGGTGAATGATGTATGTGAGCCAAATGTGCTCTCTAATGTAGCCCAAACTGTCAACAGGTGTCAAGATGTATACTCTCAAACAGATTATACACCAGATAACACTGTAGCATGTATCACCTGTGTTTATACCTCTTTGTCCTCTTTGTGATAACAGAATACCTTCTAGTAATTTATTTTATTTTTCAATATCCTATACACCAGCCTATCTAGTTTTTCCAATTCTCATTCCATAACTTGGCCTGCTTAGGCTAGCCCTAGTGGTGAATTTCGAAAGTTTGGTTTACCAAATCAGTCAAAATCTAAATCACTTTGGCAGGGAGAAGAGCCTGTTTAGCTGCGATAGATCATCTAGTACAGAAAACATTAACAAGAGATAGTAGAAACTAATGAAATGACAAATTTAAAGTAAAATAAAATATTTTATTATGCACCAAATAAGCACTCCGACTGTACAATTGAAAATTATGAAATTTCTGTTATCGCATATGTACATTACAGCTGAATATTTATGTTATTTGCATATGTACATTGCAACTGAATATTTAACCGTTGTGGAAAATGTGACATTTTCAAATTGCTTTTTACAATAATCATGGTAATATGTACAATAAAATTTCAGTTTAAGAAACGATTAAGAACCAATTACTGGAATTACCAGAAAGAGGAAATCACAGAAATGTCAATATTAAAATGATTAATGGCAATGATTGTGATAACTATTGTTGCACAGTTCAGCTTGGATCATGACTGCTGTACAGTTGAGCACTGAATGAAGTTCATACATGTAAGTTTCATTAAATGTCTCACTGTGTGATCTTAAGAGCACTAATGTTAGGTGATGGAAGGAACACTTTGTTAGGTAGTCCATGTGTACCATTTGTGACCTGTATGTATTGTTTCTGTACAACCACCTGTTGTTGTCGGTATGAGTCAATCTGGGGCTGGGACAGCAGAGAGGCCAATTCCAATGAATCACGAATTCGGCACAGCATTTCGTAATTGTCACGGCCACGTATCTGGATGGTGAAAGCATCATCATCACCCTCTAATTTTCTCTTCTGGCACCCCATCTTGGCGAGCTCTGTCCCCGATAGTTTGGACAGAGATTTCTTGGTCACGGGCTGGTTGGGTAAATGGGGTCGTTCCTCGGCTTTGCGATCACGGCCAGGACAGGCACAGATTCTCACCTCCACAGCGGCTCTGCCCAACACCATGCCGTCCAGCTCCAGTGTGAAGACCACCTGCAACGGTCGTCGATTTGGTCCTCCGACACACGAGCCCAGGCACATAAACTGGTAGAGATTGACCACCCATTCTGAACCGGCCTGAGCTGTTTCGTAAGGGATGACCACACTCTGACGACCCGTGTATGGGTTGTCCAAATACTGAGCGTACTGGTGCTCACATCGAATCAGGTGGGTTGGGTTTGGGTGGCTCTCGTTGTGCTCCCGGCATGTTGCATGGTTTGGGCATCGGGTAACGACCTCTTGGATGTGCTCCGGCTTCATAAACACAGGCATAGCTCGGATTACGCTGCCTTCAGGGGCAGGCTGGGATGTCTTGAGCTGAACGGGGCACGAACTGGCCATTCTAACATAGAGTTTCTTCAGGAGTCTAGAGTAAGTCCATGTGGTTGACTTGGTTTCCTTAGCGGGGGGGTTGAATGTGATCTCAAAGCCATATTCTCCAAGGTAGTTAGCATCAGAAGGAATGGCATGGGCTGGAGTCTGCTGATGTCCATAGGTTGGAGAAGGCTAAAAATTGGAAAGGAGAAAACATTTAGTGTTTTGTTCTAATTGCATGGTAAAAAATTCAATATTTTTCGCCTTTAGTTGTGAGCACATTTCACTGATTTCAAGTTAAAATTGGTGAAAAATTCAAAACTTGCAATCAAACTTTGCATTATAAATCATGCGGAAGTCCAGCATACACAAATTAACAAGAAAATTTTTCATGAAAACTAGCTTACCTGATTACGGACTGGACTAGGGCTGGACATGGAACTGTCCACAGTTGGGGACTGGCTGTCAGGGCTCATGCCCAGTTCTGGGATAATAGGGGTGAGAAGGTTGGAGATATCTTCTTCTGTGGGCATGAGGAACTTCTCTTCCTCTAGACTGGAGTCATGCTCGCTTTCAGTCTTCACACCAAAATGGAACTGATTCAGTGTGGACATGCCGAAGGTCTGGTAACTCTTTTCCTCGACCACGTCTCCTAGTGTACTCCACAAGTACTGGAAGGCCTCCTCAGGTATGGCAGGGTTGACTTTACTACTGGTTGTGACTACCTGTCCAGACATGGTGATTAATAGTATTACTTAGAGAGCTAGTTTAAGCCTTGCCAATACTGTCCCAAGTTGTTGTTGGAGTTTAACTGTAAGCTGCTCTTGCTATGACTTGTTGGAACTGGACAGTCGGGTGAGGTGAGTGAATGATGACCTAACCTTGGGAGCTCAGGTCTATATATCCCCCTTCCTCTGCCTCCAGATCCAATCAGATGGCTGGGGCCGAGATCTACTCACACCTGGTGGGAGCAACTCTAATTGCACTATAGAAACTCCTGTTTGGCTTGAGCCTCACTAGGTGGTCCTGGGCTTGGTATAGAGAGGGAGGGAGGGGGCGGGATTAAGGATCAGAGCCAGTAATCCAGTCATTGTACTATTGTGGACAATGTAAGACAGTATTGTTCCACAGCGGAGAAAGTCTTACTCTAGACTGGAACAGATTTCACCTCACATTTCAATATTTTTTGTTGCTATTTTATTTTACACATTTCAATAAATTCTAATTTTTGAATGCGCACAGTGAATTCTATTTTTTTTCACTGCAACAGGTCTACAATATAGAAAATACTATCATTCATGCATAGGTTTTCATAATAAAATATATAACTGCTTTGAGTGTGAAGGCAGACAAATTTACTAAACAGAACAATTACATGTATGACAACAAATATAAAACTGTGAAAATTGGTATTTACATCAATACTATGCTTGTTCATTTCAAATTAAACCAAATTGAAATATCTGGATGATGATATTAGAACAGGGATAAGACTTGAGACCGCAAAGAGATAAAAAAGTACAGATTCCTTTTAAATTAACTGAAGCAATCTCTCACCAAATACAACTGCCACAAGTGATTATATCCAAATCTTCACCGTTCACAAAATGATGATATCTTGACCAGTAGTGATGTCACAGAGTGTAATGACCTGTGTTAATTCATCGATCACAGCTGTTTAATATGTTTAACAACTTTCATGGATGTGGTTTTCATAAAACTAATACAACCATGAGATTATAACCTAGAGACCTGTATTACATATCAGCTTGTATCCTTGCATTCCAGAGTTTTCTCTCAATTATGTATATTTGTCCTGGAAAGTCAAAACACTAAGGTTAAGAAGGTAGCATTTAAGGCCACACTCACTTTTGAACACACTTGTATTTGTTTATTGTGCAACTTCTTTTGCTGATGGAATTTATGGCTCAATCTAATCATCCATTGTGTCATCTGAGATGTCAAGTTTGCATTAGGAGATCATTTTATCTTCCATCTGATAAACTGTTTGTGAACTTCCTTCCTCAAATGCTCACCAAAATTTAATAACTTCTCAGAGTTAGAGCTACATGTACTTGATAACTTGGCTAGGTTATAATTTTTATAACTTCTGTAAGTTGATCCCCTGTTTGTCAACTATAATAATTCATTAAAATGAAGAATGAATTAATGAAAATGCAGACTTTCAGAGAAACTAAGTTGAAAACTAATTAAATTTCACTAATTCTGAATAAATTGACTATGCACTCATTTCTTCTATGATGAAAGCTGAAACTCAATTCAGAATACGTTTCTTCTTGGATTTCCCTTCTATCTGAGAAATGAATACGTTAAAATTAATTGAATTTCTATTCTCATAATCGAATCCTAAAATCTATTCTAATTAATTCTCTGGCCAAAGCTATAGCTTAATGTTAATAGATTATTGCTTGGATTGGGTGGATTAGTAGGTACATGTGGGAATGGCCGTGATATTAAGATGGATGAAAAAGCAATAAAAGAGTCTAATTATCAATATACAGTAATAGATCAACTATATTGTAACTCCCTACAGAAAAACAAAAACACCAGGACACAATACTGCCAAATTTAATACAATTGACTGTGGGCTTGTATATGAGGATCTATTGTTTTTCTCTCTACAGGTATATCTAATTAGCACACCTTTTAACCTTAATTATCTTCACAGCAATTACCTTGAGGTTGATGACAGTAAAATGGTTGAAGTTAGAACAGCACTTAGTACCTCAATATTTGCTCTTTTCAGAAATATGAATTTTCTTCAAAATAAATACTCAGTAATCATGCATAAACTACTATAAAGATTGCAGAAAGTAACATATTCAGTGCTTCCAAAAATATGCACACCTGTCATCATAAATATCATATTTGCTAATCAGTGATAATTAGTGACATCTTTTATTCTGAAAACTAACAGGTCTTTTTTTTCTAACTGTAAAAACTGTGTATTGGTTACTCCTCCCATAACAGTTAATATTCTATCAGAATAAGTTCAAACAAGTTCTAGATTCATCCTGAATGTAAAACGGTACTAAGTGGATATGTATGATTATAAGGTATATGTGGTATGAACCAGAACTCAAATTGACACAATTTCAAGTACATACTTGTCACAAATGGTCCATGTTTTGTAAGATTCTATACCAGCAATTCATAGAGGTCCTATTTGGTCACCAGATCCAAATACTTGTCTGTTTTACAAATAAAACACTGAAACTCAACATCAGATAATTTCAAAGGATAAATAGATATGAAATTGATTGTGAATTATATTACAACTACTAAATTTTACCAAAATGCCAACTGAAAATTGAACTTGTGAGTTGAATTTAATGTCACATTGAGCAATATTTCAGCTATATAGTGACAATCAATATTAAATTCCACTCAGTAAAACCTACTCAAAATTTTGACTTCTACGACTCTCTGTCATACGTCATTGATTCAATCAAGGTGATTTTGTGAGTTATAATCTCAAAATGTCCACTGGCATTAGCATGGTACACTTACAGGAATACAAGTGGAAAACTCAAAATGATATTAAAAGCGGACCTCTGTAAATGTTTTATTTTTCCTAAACAGCCTAAATGCATAGTGAAAATTAGATAGTTCTCCTTGTTGATTTGAGAGAGACGTACAATCACTTTTTTTCTTGCATCAAAGACTGTCTCAGATTTGTTGGTTTTGAGAGAGTCAACATTGTTTACTTTCAGAAATGCTTTGATTTAATTTCTCACATTTGGTCAGTTGTTCAAACGTCATTGACCTCTAAATTCAGACATTTGGTCAGACAACAGTCTGGTAAAGTTCACAAAAATATCTTTAAAAGAGATCACTGATCAAGCAGAAGACAGTCTGGGGAGACAGACACTACGGCACACAGACAAACAGAAATAACAATGTGATCAATGAATGTGATCAATGAGATGGGTGTGTATCTGATCAGTCTAGAACCTGACAACAACTGAACTGAATAATGATACATGTCTGCTAGAAAATCACCTGTTTTTCCTGTTCATTTAGATTTCACATTCATTTTCATTAATTTATTCCTATTCAACAACTCTGTTTTTCAAGAATAAGCTAAACAAAAAAACCCAAAACATTTATATCCCAGGATTTTCAATGAGATAACCACACACTTATAGAAATTAAAGATATTGCTTTAATCATATAGTAAGGTTTGACCTCCAACAGGAATGAGTTCTTGTTAATCTGATTAGTACCGGTATGCATATTTATGAAAATAAAATCTATTCTATTCTATTCTAATCATTTAAAGACCAAAAATTAAAACCAGCTCCTGCAGGAAAAACTTGTGGGTTTTGCACAAAAGTTACGAAATTTACCAGGCTTAATACACTTTCTGTCCCCTTATGCTAAGTTAATGAGAGATAACAATAGTCCTTAAACATAATATCAAAGACAAGGTCCTCTAATAATGCAATCACAGCAACAGCATTGGCAGTTTATATTCACCAAAATTCAAACACAAACTGCACAAACTGGTATAAGTTTGTCCTAAATTTAGGTTGTCAAAATTATTAAACGAGCTGATAAAAAAAATTGACTCCTGATATGGATGTGACTGAATGGTAATAGAGTGATTGAGTTATTATGGAATTTATCACATAAATGTAAGAATTGTTAACACTGCACGCCTGACCTTCATTCATTAATATCACTCAAGTGAAATACTAACCTGGGAGACTTTACACCTGCCAACTTCATAAATATCACAAGTGATTTCTGTCAGTTCAAATTAGGTCCACAATTATTACTCTTGCTAATATATTTGATATGGTTTAGTTTATTTACTGAGCAATATGTAGTGATAAGTTTATGCTATAACATGTTTCTTCCAAAATTATGTATTTTTCAGCAATAAACATGTTGGAATAGGTGTAGCTATACTGGCCTGTAATATCAGGTTATTACATGTATAAGAAGTGGAGAGCGGGATCTTAGCCTGATTAACAGATTTTCCTCCCACTTAATCCCTGCCTTAACCCCAGATTACTACAATACTGCTCAAAATATTGATCTCTGTAACAAAGATGTAGAAAGTTGTGGGGATTTGCTCGTTATTATTCAACCAATCATTCAGGTTACATGTAACTATAAATTAAAGTTTCTGGTTGATTGTTAAGAAAGATAACTGAGAAGATGTGAAAAAATTCATTCCTTATTCGAATTCAACTGGATTCTATAACATTCTTCTGATTACAAATGTAACCTGATCAACATAGCTACATGTATCAACACAGATTCTCCCTTGAAATGTTCGACCTTTTTTCGCTTTCCAAGGAATCTCTATTTTCTTCTCTAGTTGATGCATAATAAACAACTAAAGGTGTCTCGCAACAGTTTTAGAGGAAATTCTTGTATACATTTGTTCAAGGCCTTCAACATATTCAACTGCCCGTAACAACTTTGATACTGTAACTCTTTACTTGTCATCAATAACTCCTCTTACAATTCTATCTCCCAATTAACACTGAATCACCCGTAAATTTTGCCTCCATTTTTGATCACCCGAATAAATAAATTGGATCACCTCCTATAAGAGAAACTTCATAGTTCTGTTTTGGGTTAAGGTCTCTAATTAATCAACAAGAGGAAGTGCAACATTAAAAGAAATATTCTTCATTTATCTTCTGAAATGTGATATGTAGTTGATAAGAACACTTAACACAGGATCATTCTCTGTTTCTTAGGTAATGCAGCTTCAGCTGAACATTTTCACTTCCTTTGGTTAATTTATTGGAGACCAAATAAATTAACTTAGTATCACGTCATTAAATTCCCATCATAATAAAATGAATTACTGTACCCTCTACCTCAGTGAATTGGAGTTTGTGTGATTAATTCATTCGCTACAGTCATCAAGACTGAAGAAACAATGACATGGTATCCTGGCATACAAAACACTGTCCACACTCTCAGCTTTTGGCTGGAAAAATGACTTTTAATACATTTATGAAAAGAGATTTCTGGCAAGGAGGGTTTGGGACTTGTGACTGGAAATGAAAATAGTTTCAGACAAGAGTATGTTAAATTGCATTCTTCAAGGAACTTATAGATGGGTGAATGGAATATTAGCTTGAGAATATATTATAGAAGCAGCATAAATAATTCCATTTTTCTTATCCTATGGTAATATAGACATTATTCAAATAGACTACAAGGCAATATGCTATTATGGTAACCCTTTAATAATTCAATCCCCTTATCACAATTCAATCACCGATCTAATAAATTTGATCACCTCTAAAATCAATAAAATAATGAAGAAATAAGAGATTATCTGCACAATTTTGAACCATGTTGTTAACTTCATGTTCTAATAAATTTGATCATCCCTCAAATTTTGTGGTGAGAAATTTCACTTCCTGTGAATAAATTATTAGAGGTTTTACTGTAACATGATTGAACTGCACACGGTGAAGGATGAATAAGCACATTATTACCATATAATTGTAGTAAAGTAAGAATCCACCAAATTGTTCAAAAACCAAACACCTGGTTTAACTGATATACTATGAAATTTAATTTATCTGACAAATTTACTTCAACTAAAGTCTTTTAACAATCAACTCATTTAATGTATATCATCAGAACAAACATTAACTCCTGAAGTTGAAAGTTGCCACACAATTACTAACAACAGTATCACCTATATGCTCTGTATACCAATCATGTCACATTCTATTGTATCAAGTGCTGGGTTACAACAAGCTACATTCACATTGAATACCTATTAACATCACTTAACATTGCCCTAGAAACATGCTCAAAGATTTGATTCATGAAAAAGCATTATCATGTGTGTTCTGACTTGTCTTTCATTTTATATTATTGGCAGCATTGCACAAACAAAAAAATTCAAATTTCTGTTCTGTCGATGGTTGTACCTGGAATAATGCACATATTTGTTATTTTCTATTTGTTGTTTTAACTTCAGAATCACAGAAGCTATTTCACTTATACCATATAGATACATTAGAAGCTTATAAGATAATCTGGAGAGAGTTATTTAGAAAATGTTCAGTAGAAAACATCATTAACTGGGGTTTATTCTAATCTCTAAGCTGATTTAGACTGTAGAATCCAGTAAGGTACAGATGGATTATCAATACATTGTTATGGTTAATTCCAAAGGTGAAGTCAACAGTATCACATGCATAAACATGTTTGTTCTGATCTTAATAAGGAAATGGAGGGAATGGAATGTTTATAAAATATCTCACCCGTATAAACATGTTGACGGCAACAGAGATTTAAACAAAACTGCCACAGGGGTTCTAAACCTTATTATAGTTTTTCCAAACCAATTTGTTTCTTTTATCGAAGAGATTCATTTAAGACAAACATAAACTTGGATAAGCGAATGGGAATTTCAAAGATTTTAATTTTGATGGAATACCAATAAGTGTATAAAACAAGGCTATGGGAAGATACAGGAAGCTAAAACTCTCTGGATGATTCCAGTATAATAAGTTAAGTCCCGTTAGTTATGGCTAGCACAAATATAGACTAATCATAGCAATATTCAACAATCATACCAGAAAACATTTCAAATGGTTGTTATTCATAATAGATGCAGATGTCAGTAGAAACAAACATTTTAGCTGACGATCAAGTGTGTTGGTGTGTAATAGATTCAAAGGTTATAATAATTCAAACACATAAACACAATTGTGTATCAACAATTAAATTGATGAAGCAGACTTCTGTAAATAATTCAGAACAGAATACACAAATAAACAGGTAAGACCAACTCATAGACAAAGAGTCAATAACACAAATATTGATGAGGTACATGGTTAAGCAAGTCAAAATAAACATTCCAAGTTCAAAGACAGAGCAGTCAGACCCCTGAAGTCCAAATGACTATACAAGACAGTATCTCACAGCAGTCAACCATTCAAAGGGGTCAAATAGCCTTAAAGGGTCTAGATATTAGGGCTAGTCTTACAGATTAGAGAGTGAAGACAAGTCCTGTAGACCCTTGAACAATGGGCAATAAAAGACATACATACTGAGGAGGTATAAGATAAGACAGGATGTGTTGGATCTGATCCTGATATTGGTGTGAAGACTTCAGACTGCAAGGCTCAAATATACCACTTAACAGACAATAGTCTAGCACCCCATAACATTCATAGAGCTCATATCCTCAGTTGGACTTTAAGTGTCCAAGATTTACAGGATAGACCAATACCAGTAACCAGAGATTAGGTGATATGGAGCCATTGTAGACTGGTTGGTAATAATCATACAGAGAAAAGATCCAGCAGACTATGTTGTTATTATACTATGTATGATATTGGTCTTGATGATAACTGGAGAACAATTCACAGACAAGACTGTATTAAACAGAAAACAATCCAAATTTCAGCTGATGAGTCTAACATTTAAAGACAGACCAGAGATTAAGAGTAGACAAAATAACAAATTTTAATATATACTGGAAATGCATGCTGCTGTTGTTGTTAGGTTTTATCTTGATGTTGGTCAGTCTACAATACTCCTGGACATACCAGTAAGAAGTCAGTCAGTCAGTACAGAAATCCTGTTGACAAACTAATAGCTTGACAAAAGATTATACAGACATATTAAAGCAGATCAAAATAGTTTGATCTGGATAAATAATGTAAAGAAAGCAGGTTGTCCAAACCTGGAGTAGGACTCCATTCCTCTTTCAACTATGAACATTAATTGTTTGGATGAGGAGTCAATTTCATGCAGCAGACAAATGAAACTATGCAGTATGGTCTCACTACTGTATTGCACAAGCCTATGATTGTAGCACTTGCACACATGAAACTTCTTTATCTAGATAATTTTCTACATTTAATATGTATTTTTAACCCTTGACACCGTCGCTGGACATTTATCTTTTATTTTATGTTCGATTGATCATTCGATGAAACAGCTACGATACAACTGATAGCCATCACGGTACAACTGTAGTCGGCAAATGAGGTGGACTCTCAATTGGTACATGTTTCTACTGTCATCCCTATTGCAGTCGTTTGGAAAAATCGAATTGGGTTGGGTGGGTGAATAGGGTTTAACGTCGCTTTCAACTTTTTTTCAGCTATATCATGATGAGGACGGGAAGGAAGGGGCAGGGGTATCTATTTGTAACAGAGCAGATCTAATGCTGCCATTTTATAGTGCTGTCCCACTGAAATATCATGCCGTAGGCAGAGATGACAACCCACTCGGTCACATTATATGGACACCGAGTGAACCAGTCCTTGTTCTATCCTCTTAATGCTGAGTGTAAGCGAGGAAGCAAAAAGTTCCATTTTTTTAAAATCTTTGGTATGACCCGGTCAAATTGGAAACATTCACTTTCACAATATTGAAGTATGGCACAAAAGTAACACGCACATCAGAACAACAACAGCATGAGTAAAGATTATTCCTTTCGCACACTGTGTTCTCTTCACACTTCGTTCCTGAAACTCGATTAAAATAAATTGCACAAATTTAAGATAAATAAAATACTAAATTTTTTAACGAAAAACTGAGTTTCAGTAAAAAGAGTCAGGGTTAGATCTAGGGTCTCGCAGCGTCCGTGAAACGGACACAGGTACAAAATCAAATGAATTAAAAATGAATATGTTTTTGCAAAATATCAAATGATTTTTTTCAAAAATCAAATGATGTTTTTTCACGATGTTTGAAAGCCGTAAACCTGGACGAGTGTGTGTCAACTCGCGTTAGACAACTTATGGCAAGGGAGACAACTATGCATCTATCCGTTGATAAGCTTGGCCACTAGGGGCGCGATAGTTTTCGTTCTCCAGGCAGAGGTCTATACTATGAATGAAGTCGGAAATATGTACGTCTGTGAGTGTCTGGAGAGCTAGGCAGCGCACGTGCGTTCTCGCGTTGTATCTGCAATGACAAGCCGTCATGGCGGGACAGAAAGGTCGGTCTGGGGGAAATACGAAGGGTAGCGGCCGCACAAGAGGATGCGGTGTATTGGCTGGACATTTGAGAAAAAAAATAAAGGAAGATGAAGGGTCTGACTGCCACAAAGTCGACGTTCTCTTTGCTCAATGCTGTGCTGCCGGTATTGAAAACACAGGTCAAGCAGATGTTAAACACGACATGGAAAATGATGCAGGCATTGAAGCTGGGACAAATTATGTTCAACCCGTTGAGGCAGTCGAGGTGGGAAGAGAATTAGCTTCGAATGATATACAGCATGGTATAAAAATACTGTACAGAGGAATCTATTCAATAGAAATTTTGAAAGCAGCAGCTGTAAATAATTTTAAAAGCAGATGATCAAATTAAACAAGAAGTAAAATGTGCATGATATGCTTGTCTGATCGACAAGACATGTGCAGCCAGGAATCGGTTAGAATGCTTGAGGAGCATCAAGGGTCCCAGAGTTTCTCGGCGCCTAGGCGGCCCCTGAGCAAAAAGGTTAGTTGTTATTAGTTTAGTCAAAGTTGACATCATGGTATAGTATCAATCTGACAGCACGTGGCGTAAATGATCTGGAAATTCATGCAGCAAGTCCCTGCTCAACTCTGTCATTTTGAAACACAAGCAAGATCAGCCTGAATATGGTGAAAATTTGGAAAAAACAGAAGTAAATTGTTCATTATCTACAGGTATCTGACAAGACATTTAAATAGCCAGAAATGGGCTCGAATGCTCCTGAGAGCATCTAAGACCCCAGAGCTTCCCCGGCCTGTAAGCTACACCTCGCTGCGCTCGGCATTATTTTTTTCAAATAAGGACACTACTTCAAATTCCTGGATATAACCCCGAGAGTCAAAACTCCATTCACATTTGTTTTTCATCAGGATAACCAACTTTCATTGTATTTCTGTTTTGTGTGCTGTAGAACTAGCACCTCTTCCTGGCATTTTTGGAAATTGGGTAATGTTCCCTTATAAGCCTCACTGACGACTTCATGTGTTGAAGACCGACAACAAATAATATTACGTCAGCCAGATTGGCTCCAGGAAACCGGAGATTAGGAGCAGACAAAGCTACAATTTAAATATATACTGGAAGTGTGTGTTGTTGTTGTTGTAAGGTTTTATCTTGATATTTGTATGAAGAAGTCAGACTTTGAGACTTCTGGACATACCAGACCAAATACAAGTCGTCGGGATCATCATTGGGCTAGAAGTCATTCAGTATGTCTCCCTTGATGTGTTTATGTATTTACTGAAGTTGTCTCCCTTGATGTGCCACTAGCCTTGGTTGAACAACTAGAGTAATTTGACGCTCTCAGGAGAGAGATATTTGTAGGGATAGTATATAGATCGGTGATTAAAGCAAAGTGACATTTTCCCAATCATGGTCCAACATTGTTAGCTAATTTGTAGCCATTTAATATCATATACCGGTACATTGGTAATGCCAAACCAAAACTACAAAACAATGGGAGAAACTGTACGAGTACCACAGAACAACTGTTGATTATGATATTCTGCTAAATGAAGTTCAACCAGTAGTTTTAAATGAGACTATATGTACTGACCTGGAAGCATCTGGATTTGATATCATAGCTGCATATGCATCATCATTGTGACCCATCTCTAACTGGTACTTAAACACCTTTGACCATAATGTGGGCTGGATAAATACAACATGGAAGAAAAATGTTATCAGACACTACACAGCATCTGTTCAACAGCATTAAATGGTATCATCTAGAATATCACCAGTATTAGGGAAAATCTGTTGAATTCATTTTAGATCATTTATTTATTTAGATTGTTAACAGATTGCTAACAATAAAATAATTGATAATATTTGTATGGTGAGAAGCACATGAACTAGAAGTCTGCGTCCTTAGAAAAGCTAGAATGCACTGGCCACTGCATGCCTGCTTATAACACAAGATGTGATGTAGTTGCACAGTATGATTGGTATGTGTCCTCTTCACGCAGATTAAAAACAAATATTGAGTGATGCATGTGGTGGCTTTGCATTTCATCTTGCATGTGTAGGAACTGTGCAAGAGTCTATAGTGATCTAGGCTATTTGACGAGTGCGAGTGCCATCTAGCTAGTCTAATCTAATGATACACACTTCTAGTTAATTTACTTCTGGTATGGTGCAATGGGGTTCGCCAGCTCGAACTGACGCCAGGTGGCTACGTGTACCAAGAGATAAATGGCGCATGCCCATGTCGTTTTTCTTGACGTCATAAAGGCAACGTTATAGTGTAACGACGTTATAATTGCTCGTTTTATGGCGTCACGTCTTCTTTACCTGTTGGAGCACTAGCGCCGTCTAGCGTGGCTGACGATCCTCATTAGCCTGGTTATGTTCTAACCGTCTCTTTCTCACAAGTTCTTGAGCATAACGGTACACATCTGAGACAATGTTGGTTATCAAAAAATATACGTGCTACATTACAGATTGTTAAGGTACTCCAGATTGTACATATTGCAAAGTTTCAGTAGCCAAGTGAAGATTTTAGATGTTACCAGGTTAGGATCCTCCTGGTCAGCCATACTGATGGCCGTGTCAGCAAGGGTCACCGTCTGGTCAGGAATACAAAACTGCTCGTACAATTTGATCACCTGTCAACAGGGAAACTCGTGAGAATATAAACAGTATAACATTAGTAGGTCAATAAGATTCATTTCATGGATATACAACGTATCATTTTTGACACAACAGTAATAATGAGCAATATTTACTTGTGTGGTCTATACAATACATACATGTGCATTATTAGACTTGTCAATTATTCAGCTCCTGTGCATGTCTATAATTTCTGGGAAATCTAAGTCATCAGAGTAGTTATACATTCATCCCGAAGTCTCCCTGATCAAATTGGAAATTGATTCTCCTTGAACGAGTCCAGATTTTCTGCACGTCAACTTTGGGGATTGGTAGAAACAACCTGACTGACCAAATCATAGCGCGGAAACAGTTTATACTTCCCAAAACAGATAAGAAAATTCAAGTTTCTAGGAGTCCAATACAATCCTCCCGCTAAACCATCAAAAAGATCTGAAATTCATTGTTACCTTCAGATAATATAACACCTCCAATCTATGAATCTGTGTCTCATCTGTCTGTAATAGTTTGTTCAGTAAGAAATCCTCATTGGATACACCCTTCTTCCCCTTAATGAAACAGTCTACAGCTTTGTATGGCTCACTGAAACGTACACAAATCATCGTTTTATTAGTAATATAATACGGTAATAATTCTATGAAAATTCCCACCACAAAATCTGGGGTTAACATAATGGTTAAAAACCATGCATATAATCCATTATTTCAAAGAGGTTAGAGTGTGATCAAATTTATTAGTAGAGCTGATCAAATTTTGTTCCCAAAACTGTGGGTGATTGAATTTTGATAGGGGATTGAATTATTAGAGGTTAGCATACATGTACAGTAAAACCTGACCAAAATGACTGTGTGAGAGACTAAAATATCATGTTATTGTCAACAGAGGTTAAAAACAAAAGAAACTGAAGCATAGGGTTCATGGATATTTGTTGGTATTTACAGATCTGTTCATTAAGCCAAGGGTCAAATTGGACAGGTTTGACTGTCTATACATTATGAAGCAGAACATATCTAAACAGCTACTTGAATATATCGACATTCGGACCGTAAATAAATATGGTTCCAATGTTGTTTTTTCACTTTTTTTTAAACTCTTTCTACAAAATTTAAACCATGTCTGAATGAAATCAATATTTTGATGCCCAAGTTAATAGACTTAGACATGCCTCATTATGTATACTAATTACCACTATAGCATTTCTGATCAATATCAGGCTAGTTACCAACATTCTCTCTGCTGGGCCTCATGGGGATGAATTTAAATTAGTTTTTTCATGAGTTTAATACAATGGAAATTGACACATGTACAATTATAATGTAGTAGCTGTGTGCTCGGACACGGGAAATAGGACGTACTTGAAGTTGAGGTAACACTGTCCCAGAAGGAAACTGCGTGAGGCTTCGTTCCATTCACACCATCCACTCAATAGCCGGATGTACTCCTGCAGATGTAGGTACTGACACTGCCCCATGAGGAACTCTGGGTACAGGAAGTTCACACTGTATGGCCAACTAACAATGGGTTAAGGATGAACATAAATCATATAGTCTGAGATCTTCTTGGCTCTTCATCATCAATAAAACCATCAACAGCATTTCCATTTTAAATGTTTACACACACAGATACACACAAACAAGAGCCCAAAAGGACTTCAAAACTTACTCGCATATTTCAACAAATTTAATATTTACAAATATGGGGAACACATGAAGGAAATGTTGGTACAGTCTTGCAGATATATGCATAATTTGGTACACAACTACAATAGCTTATGCCAATTTGCATTACCTTGTTTGAGAATTCAGTGATCCTGGTATTGCCCCTCATAATCAAGAATTTTTTAGAGGCAGGGGGGTGGGGGCAATTCGGCTCCCCTATTTATTTTCGTTATCTCTTGGGGTAGAGAACTGAAACTTTCCATACCATGTATTTGGTCCAACAAAAAAAAAGCAAGATGGCCACCATGACTGAGTCACAATGACAAAACCTTTTCGGAAGCCAATTTTTTTATTTTTCAATATTCTCTCTCAAAAACTAATTAATATGATGGAGATTAATTAGTTTTGGCAATATAAATTACTTTTACACCATTTTAGGCAAGAAAAATGTGGGAAAAAAATGGACAGAAAAGATCGAAATCACGACATTGTGAAGACACCTTGTGGTCGCCATTTTGAATTATCTCAAGATCCTTGCATCTATGATTATGCAAATAACCTCCAACTGACCCAATAAGATTTGGGGAGAAATCAGAGAATTTCAGCACTTTGGTCCATCAGAGGATGAATTGGAACTGAAGGGAGGTGTGAGCCACTGTATTGGCATACCACACTGTCAATGTATGGTACATTGATGTCTGATAAGAGGATAACATGATGAAGGATACAGTAGCTGAGCGAGTATTGTGACCAGAGGTTGGAGGGTTAATGACCATGTGGGACAGGGATCCTCATCTAGAAAACTGTTCTGTGCTAGCAGAGTCCTCGCCTGACCCCCTCCTACACCCTGGATAAACAAGTCAGCCAGTGTCACATTCTGATGGATTCCTGTAATAATGACAGACATTATTATTATAACTGTTCTGTGCTAGCAGAGTCCTCGCCTGACCCCCTCCTACACCCTGGATAAACAAGTCAGCCAGTGTCACATTCTGATGGATTCCTGTAATAATGACAGACATTATTATTATAACTGTTCTGTGCTAGCAGAGTCCTCGCCTGACCCCCTCCTACACCCTGGATAAACAAATCAGCCAGTGTCACATTCTGATGGATTCCTGTAATAATGACAGACAATATTATTATAACTGTTCTGTGCCAGCAGAGTCCCCCCCTCCCCCTGACCCCCTCCTACACCCTGGATAAACAAATTAGCCAGTGACACATTCTGATGGATTCCTGTAATAATGACAGACAATATTATTATAACTGTTCTGTGCTAGCAGAGTCCTCGCCTGACCCCCTCCTACACCCTGGATAAACAAGTCAGCCAGTGTCACATTCTGATGGATTCCTGTAATAATGACAGACATTATTATTATAACTGTTCTGTGCTAGCAGAGTCCTCGCCTGACCCCCTCCTACACCCTGGATAAACAAATCAGCCAGTGTCACATTCTGATGGATTCCTGTAATAATGACAGACAATATTATTATAACTGTTCTGTGCCAGCAGAGTCCCCCCCTCCCCCTGACCCCCTCCTACACCCTGGATAAACAAATTAGCCAGTGACACATTCTGATGGATTCCTGTAATAATGACAGACAATATTATTATAACTGTTCTGTGCTAGCAGAGTCCTCGCCTGACCCCCTACTACACCCTGGATAAACAAATCAGCCAGTGTCACATTCTGATGGATTCCTGTAATAATGACGGACAATATTATTATAACTGTTCTGTGCCAGCAGAGTCCCCCCCTCCCCCTGACCCCCTCCTACCCCACTGGATAAACAAATCAGCCAGTGTCACATTCTGATGGATTCCTGTAATAATGACAGACAATATTATTATAACTGTTCTGTGCCAGCAGAGTCCTCCCCTGACCCCCTCCTACACCCTGGATAAACAAGTCAGCCAGTGTCACATTCTGATGGATTCCTGTAATAACGGCAGACAATATTATTATAACTGTTCCGTGCTAGCAGAGTCCTCCCCTGACCCCCTCCTACACCCTGGATAAACAAATCAGCCAGTGTCACATTCTGATGGATTCCTGTAATAACGACAGACAATATTATTATAACTATTCCGTGCTAGCAGAGTCCTCGCCTGACCCCCTACTACACCCTGGATAAACAAATTAGCCAGTGACACATTCTGATGGATTCCTGTAATAACGGCAGACAATATTATTATAACTGTTCCGTGCTAGCAGAGTCCTCCCCTGACCCCCTCCTACACCCTGGATAAACAAATCAGCCAGTGTCACATTCCGATGGATTCCTGTAATAACGACAGACAATATTATTATAACTGTTCTGTGCTAGCAGAGTCCTCGCCTGACCCCCTCCTACACCCTGGATAAACAAATCAGCCAGTGTCACATTCTGATGGATTGCTGTAATAATGACAGACAATATTATTATAACTGTTCTGTGCCAGCAGAGTCCCCCCCGACCCCCTCCTACCCCACTGGATAAACAAATCAGCCAGTGTCACATTCTGATGGATTCCTGTAATAATGACAGACAATATTATTATAACTGTTCTGCGCCACCAGAGTCCCCCCCCCCCTGACCCCCTCCTACCCCCTGGATAAACAAATCAGCCAGTGTCACATTCTGCTGGATTCCTGTAATAATGACAGACAATATTATTATAACTGTTCTGTGCCAGCAGAGTCCCCCCCCTCCCTGACTCCCTCCTACACCCTGGATAAACAAATTAGCCAGTGACACATTCTGATGGATTCCTGTAATAATGACAGACAATATTATTATAACTGTTCTGTGCTAGCAGAGTCCTCGCCTGACCCCCTACTACACCCTGGATAAACAAATCAGCCAGTGTCACATTCTGATGGATTCCTGTAATAACGGCAGACAATATTATTATAACTGTTCTGTGCTAGCCGAGTCCTCGCCTGACCCCCTACTACACCCTGGATAAACAAATTAGCCAGTGACACATTCTGATGGATTCCTGTAATAATGACAGACAATATTATTATAACTGTTCTGTGCTAGCAGAGTCCTCGCCTGACCCCCTACTACACCCTGGATAAACAAATTAGCCAGTGACACATTCTGATGGATTCCTGTAATAATGACAGACAATATTATTATAACTGTTCTGTGCTAGCAGAGTCCTCGCCTGACCCCCTACTACACCCTGGATAAACAAATTAGCCAGTGACACATTCTGATGGATTCCTGTAATAACGGCAGACAATATTATTATAACTGTTCTGTGCTAGCAGAGTCCTCCCCTGACCCCCTCCTACACCCTGGATAAACAAATCAGCCAGTGTCACATTCTGATGGATTCCTGTAATAACAGACAATATTATTATAACTGTTCTGTGCTAGCAGAGTCCTCGCCTGACCCCCTACTACACCCTGGATAAACAAATCAGCCAGTGTCACATTCTGATGGATTCCTGTAATAATGACAGACAATATTATTGTAACTGTTCTGTGCCAGCAGAGTCCCCCCCCCCCCCTGACCCCCTCCTACACCCTGGATAAACAAATTAGCCAGTCACACATTCTGCTGGATTCCTGTAATAATGACAGACAATTATTATTATAACTGTTCTGTGCTAGCAGAGTCCTCCCCTGACCCCCTACTACACCCTGGATAAACAAATCAGTCAGTGACACATTCTGATGGATTCCTGTAACAATGACAGATAATATCGTTACAAATGTTCTGTGATAGCAGTCCTCATCTGACCCCCTCCTACACCCTGGATAAACAAATCAGCCAGTGCCTCATTCTTATGCATTTCTGTGATAACAAGATTGGAGTAGGATCGTTCTGGCAAATTAGATGTTAACAGTTCAGGAATCCCTTCAACTGAAATCCAACGCATAATCAGAATTACAACTGGTGTTAAATCACTGGAATGGCAGCATAATTACCTAACCAGAATTGGCCTTGGGATATTCTCATCATCATGTGTGTCTGTCTGTATCGATTTCTCGTTGATACCACCATACCTCAAGTGCAACTATGCCTCGGCTCACCAAATTTATATACCCCATGCAGATGCCTATCCCGGTAACCAGGTAATAATAGGTACATTTGACACCAATTGCTTGTTAGCACCTTATGTTAAGAATGACCTTAATAACCTTACACCAGGCAACTGGTCATGAGCTATTTCACCTCGAGTTAGACACCAGTGACCATACCATGTTATCACAAGGTTATTGGGTCAAAGAACACTTGTCCCACATTATAATGCTAAAATTGGGGAACAATATATAGACTGCATTGTAGGCAAATTATACTAGTGTGTGAGGGATTCAATCAATACAATACAATACCATCAATGTAATCATTGAGAATACCTATGAAATATTGTGATTCCCGTACTCTGAAAGCGGCTTTGATTAACAAAAAAAACTTCTCTTATTCTAGAGAGTCCCTCTGTCAGTAGACTATTGAACATTCCAGGCTGAGAGTTTTCAGTGTACCGTTGCTTCCCAAACAAGCTGATTTATTCTGAATAATATATTTACTTGAGAAGTTGGATATATTCTCCAAACTCAATTTAGATTAGCTATTCGCCATTCTTGTCAAGATTACTTTCACTTCTCACCCAACTATTTACCTGTGTTTGGCAGCACTGTGAGGCCTGGTGTGTCATTGATGTCTAGGGCAGCCAGCTGTCTCATGTTAAAATCTCTGCAATGAAGAAATACAGTTTAAAAACAAATATATCATCTGAGAGTTAACTTTGATTCGGACTTAAAGTTAGTCAGTAGAAAAATCATGCAATCCACAGTTATCAACCTCAGCTATTCTTTATTCCTTTCTTCTTCATTTTGGTATTTAAACATGTGAATAACAATGTGATCTTCAATCAATATACCCATATCCAGTGATCATTTTCAGATGTTGGGTAGGTTATAAAACATCGCATATTCCAGAGACAAATCAAGACCCAGTTTCTAAATGTAGATAATAATCATAGTGATTTTGGAAAAATTAACCTGTAACTCATAAACGAACAAAGAGTCGTGAGCTCACATAACCCCCTAGATTTTTCCCAGTAAGATGAGACAAAGAAAGACAAAAATACTAGCATTTATTAACTGGTTGGCTGCTGGATTCTTCTTTATGGTGCACTGCAGAAGTTCTCATTTTTACGATGTATTACACTATTAAACCCGGGTTTCATGAGCGAAAATATCATTCATACATGTGTGCCAAGATTTGCCTCACGTAGCAGCTGGTCCATAATAGTTCGGTCAACGTTTATTTGATTTCATTTTATGCCGAAATATATAAAATTGTCAGCGTAAATAAAATTTATTGGAAGAGACGGCAGTATTTTTGGTATAATTGCCATCGGAAATTGCGAATTATGAGGAATTACAGCGGAAAAGCTTGGTTTTTCAGCTGCCTTTCTCCCGGGTCTTTTCCAACTTTTCGTCTGCCATTGGTAGCGTGTGACGTCTCATTGGAAAGGAAATTCCTTATAGTTTCTGAATAGAGCCTTGAATTCGTCCGATGGCAAATCAAACAGACGATAACATCGAAAATATGCAAGAGGTGTTTTCTCGTTCCTCTAGTTACGCTAGCAGCCGATCGAGATATCGGTTACCTTGATTGGATAAGCGTGATCTCGTGACCTACATAGAAGCGATCATTGGCCAGAGCCCTTCAACGGGGTCAAGCTGTTCTAGTGAAGACGCCATTTTTCTGTCATCGCCAAGAATTACGTGGCGTTCAGGTCGACAGAAATGTAAAAATGAAAAATTTGAAAATCAATTTTCCTATTTCTAAGCTTAAACTTACCTTCACATACTTTATTGCTATCGTGTTCTTACGCGATTGCCCTATTGTAATATATTACCACAGAACTAAAATAGTCCCTGTACAGTGCCCCAATGCCCATGCGCGAGTACCCAGATCCCACGTGACCGACCACGTCACTTCCTTCTTCCCTATTCAACGCAGAGTGAATAACCCATCAGCGGGGAGGCTGGGAGGGCCATCACAGTATGTGAAGGTAAGTTTAAGCTTAGAAATAGGAAAATTGATTTTCAAATTTTTCATATTTCTTGCGCTGTAAAACTTACCTTCACATACTTTATTACTAGAATACTATAGCAGGACGGAGGGAATGAGTGGTCGAAAACAGAAGGACCCCGAGCATAGGCAAAGGGAAGTACAGGAGTCAGCGATGTAATCAAAGGTCATAAAGGTATAATAAAGACGATATGGCCCTTGATATAATCACCCAGCCTATAATAACCACAGGCCCAGTGAATAAAGCTGACATACACTAGACCCAAAATTCCCGCCCCCCCCCCCTTCTTTTTGAAAAATTGGGGACAGCAAGATCACTTACCAGATTACAACATGAGATTGATCTAATCAAAACCCCTCGGCTTTCCCCAAGTATTAAATTGAGACCCATGTGTAGTGTGAATTGGGGAAGAGATAGTTCTATGTGGGATGATCAAGATATACTGGTACTTAGTTACATTAAGGCATATAGGACAGAAATAGAAAAATTGTATATCTGTAAAGGGGCATAACTCTGTAAAATTTGGGTCGAGGGGAGCCACTTTCGATAGGCGTCTGACTTAGCACTCTGTAAAATAAGAACCGAGACAAATAAGCTGTATCGAACACAGATCTATAGATATAGCTTGTACATTCAGCTACAGATAACAAAATTGAGGATTATTACATCCGAAAGGGGCATAACTTCATAAGCTGAGGCGAGTAATCCTTTGTTGGCTTGTAGAATACAACAATATAAATAAGTTTCCAAAATATAGTAGCTATACCGAACACAGTTTCGCAGATATAGTTGGTTACATTCAGGCATATAGGACAGAAATAGAAATTAATATATCAGTAAAGGGACATAACTCTGTAAAGTATGGGCCGAGGGGAGCCACTTTTGATAGGCATCTGACAAAGCAATACTGTAAAATAAGAACTGAGACGAATAAGCTGTACCGAACACGGATCTGCAGGTATAACTTGTACATTCAACTACAAATAACAAAATCGGAGATTATTACATCAGAAAGGGGCATAACTCCATAAGCCTAGGCGAGTAATCCTTTGTTGGCTTGTAGAATACAACAATATAAATAAGTTTCCAAAATATAGTAGCTATACCGAACACAGTTCTGCAGATATAGCTGGTTACATTCAGACATATAGGACAGAAATAGAAATTAATATATCTGTAAAGGGGCAGAACTCTGTAAAATATGGGCCGAGGGGAGCCACTTTCGATAGGCGTCTGGTTTAGCACTAGATAAATAAGTGTTGAAAATTTGGTGGTTGTGTCTCAAGCGGTTTTGCCTAAAATGCGGTAACGGACAGACGGACGTACGGACAGATGGACGGACGTACATGGCGACGACAATACCCCGAGGCCAAAATGGCCGAGGGGTAAAAATGGTAAAACCACTAGAAGGTCTAGTGCATAGAGCAGGCATGGGAATTGTAATCACAGAAAAAGTGTAAAATCTACTTCAAAAAAATCTGAAATTTCAAAATTTTGATGAAAGTCTGCAATCAGCCTTATTGAAGAAAATTCCTATGCCTGATATTTATCGACAGGTGATCAACAGCCTGGGCACCACAGCGGTCCCAGGGTGTAGCAATCCCGTCTTAACAGCATCCAATCCCATAGGTGGTGACAGACAAACGTATCGCAAACCTCCAGATTACGGTCCTAAACGTCGTCCACGGAAAAAAATCCAAAGGAAACAGGATGTCAGTACAGCCCTGATCTGATGAAGCAATACCAACGAGAGTGAAATTGCCTCCGCAGGTACGTCCGTGTACGCCAAACGAGAAGTTTTGGAAAGCTAGGAAGAACATATTTAATATTTCCTGCTTTAGAAGAGGGACCGAAACATAGACGCCGGCACAGAACAAAACACGTGTCTGTACGCGAGAGCTCTTATCAGGGCCCATAACTCTGCCATCATTTCAATTTATAAACTGTAGAACAGAGTCGGTTGACGGACTCCGGAAAATAAGTCATAAGGAGACTGATACTAATGACAAATCCCGTAAGTGTAGAACCCGTAGATATGCCGGGATGACGAAATCCGGTTCATACTCCATGTATCACACGACAATGCATAAACTAGCGAAGTCTGGGGGGAAAATATGACTAGGTTTTAGAGCCCATCAGCTGCACTAAGACTTAGACAATAGTTTCTCACATGAAGTATCTGCTGAACTCCCGCGGTAACAAGCTACCAGACTGCAGGAATATAAAAACATTGTCATCTATGATCACAGTAGGTTATAATTAGATGTCATACATGTAGACTGAAAGACACTCCTGAAAACGATACAGCGCCCAAACCAGCTCCGGAACTGCAACGTCTGGAGTGAATCTCAGTACCCATCGGAAAGCGACGGGGTGAACAAACGACTCCATGCATCCATCATTCTCCAGAGAGTGGAAGAAAAATTTACGTGGAACGATGGGATGACACCTGAACAACCCGAGAGATCGCACATCATTACACATACGTCGCTCACTGAACAAGACCTCTGTTCCTAACCGATATGTTTAAATCGGATGTAAGGTGAAGAGAGGAGCTACTAATATGGCGTCCTCGATGAAAACACCGGAGATGGAAGGGCTTCTTGTTCTGGAAGACGTATTACATGAACATGCTCTGAAGACAAGCCAAATCATTTTCTAGAAGAAAAGCTGGCTGATGGGGGAAACCGGAACTGGGTCAGATAACATGTACTGATGCCACTGACCGGAATCCAGTCGCTGAAATAGTTGTCATCAGAGTAGCAGCGGCCGAGGAATGCGTCCTTCAGCAAGGTTACGCCATAAACGTATGCAAGACGCTGCCATGACTGCTGGGATCGTAGTATGAGAAATATAAATCGGAATCAAAAAGTCGGTGAAATTTTTCATAAATGAAGCATTCGAGTATAACTGTCACCCGGTCGTAAGAACCTGATAGAGAGTCCGACATACCGGAAACGTGACAAACTCGTAGCGATGATCCCTAAAAGTAGGAGCCACAGGGGAAACAAATCACTGTTCCCCGTGCTTGTTTATGAAGGGCAAAAGCTATGATAATGTCTGACACAACACAAGCGTTGGTTATTGAGAATTTGTTGACTTCCGCTGTAACGAGACGACTGTCAATTCTCGAATCAAATATGTTCTCCAGCCCTCCTCGACGCAGTCTTACAAGATTGGCTGAGACGGAGGAAGAAACACCGGTCAAAATGTTCTCCGATTAAAGTAGTGCAGTACCGGTGAGATTTGATCTCCAAAAACGATTTAGGTGCGTACTGGGACGAACACTACAACACCACCACAATGATACCTCAGTGTCGGAAGAAAAGAACAGCAACACTACCGCCGGAATGAAGGCTCTTCCATATTGTCATCCACTTAGAAGAGGAAAATAGATTCTGTGCTTACACTGCAGGTAATACAGAAACTGACAAAGTCCGGGGTAGCTCGGTATGTGACAAAGGTCATGGAAACCGAAGGAGTATCCTTCAGCATACAAACCCGTACATGTTGCTGAACTACTCCACAGCAAACTGAAGGAAACGATGACGAAGCGACGCAACCTCATACACCACTCTGGATACTCACGTAAATATACGGAACCGACCAGGTCAGTCAAATCCGAATTAGCCCTCCTCGTATAGGAAGAACGGAAATGAGGAAGCCAGGAGTAGCGTATAGCAGCGAAAGGGAAGTAACCTCAAGAAGAATAGCTAGAACGTAGTTTCTTCTGGTTACGTAACATCGAAGATGGTGTCCCCAAGCCGCGGCTAGCAATTGCCGAGGTAAATGCCGTGGCACAATCAGTTCACCTCCGCAATATTTAACATGGAATATTTATTATTGCCGAGGTGACCTTTCTGAATTGTGAGGGCTGAAAACCGGAACCTGGAGTAATAACGACCGAGTGGTGTTATTACGTGTAGGTGCAATAGTAAAGGTAGCTTGCGCCAGCACAGAAGCTTAAGTACCATTACATAACGACAATACCGCAAAATATGTAGATATTGGAAGGTATGACGTTAATGATTGCATGTAACTATCCACAGAGGCCGGGATAGACGTAGACCGAGAGACGGGCCTACGATAATCCAGTTCAGATATAGCAGAACGGGAGGCGCTGATTTTATCAGATGTACAGACGCTCTCGATAAGTTCGGCACGTTCAATAAAGAACGGCGATTGTCTGCGTAATCAGAAACTGGATTAATAACAAACGACGAGTGTCGTGTATTTATAGGTGCAGCAGTCGTATACCTGTTAGATGGTAACGAATTGCGCTGATTAGTTGTTAAATCGTGTGAAAATCATGAATCATTGACAGATGTATTATCAAAAAACTCCGAACTTACCAATCTGTAAGGAAGGCCCGATGTCGGATTTGCCGAGACAGTTGTAGGGACCAAGGTGGCCATCAAGGTGAAGGTCGCCTGATTTTTCGACAAGACGACCGCCATCTTGTCCCCCAACTCGGCCGTAACAATTACAGAATTAGCGAGAGGCGGAGACACGTAAACAACAATCGGAGAATTTACGAATAGAATTCGAATTCAGAACGGACATATCAACCGCCCTGTCTCTCAGACTCATTCACTGTAGACTGAGGCGGAGAAACAAGCAAGTTCTCGGTCCCGGTAAAGCCGGGCGGCGGTAAAATTTCCCCAGCATACGACCCGACAAGATATTCTTGAAATACGTTGTCGGACCAGGTTTCACACTCTGAACATTTGGCATACTGGCCACACCAAACCCCCCGGCATGGCGGACAGGCGGAGTGGGGATCTGTTGTAGGCTTTGACTTAGCACAAACTACGCAGAAGACAGAAGCCATCTTGGTTTTATTAGATTCTCTCAGAATACTCCCTGATACGAGATGAAGACCAGGCCAGTAATCTCTCTCAGAATCACAGTAAATCCCACGTAATATCCGAGGTAAATATCCAAGGTAAACACGCAGGAATTCCGTGGTAATCCAATGGTAGAAGTAACTTTTTTTTCAGAGACACAAAGCCCTCTCTTTCTTCCGTAACGGACAGGTACGGGATGATACAAGGCTGAGTAGGCAAGTTATTCTTATCGTAGAATAAACAGCCCGAACATCGACTCTCCACTACAAGTTGTAATGGGAAGAAGGAAGTGACGTGGTCGGTCACGTGGGATCTGGGTACTCGCGCATGGGCATTGGGGCAGTACAGGGACTATTTTAGTTCTGTGGTAATATATTACAATAGGGCAATCGCGTAAGAACATGATAGCAATAAAGTATGTGAAGGTAAGTTTTACAACACAAGAAATATAAAGTTTGTTGCGATGATTTCATTGTAATCCGCACTATGGAAATATATACTGAGCTTCTGTACTTCAACTATACCAAAGAATCATATATTTTGTAGGGGTTTTCTGTAAGTATTTTATATTTTCCGACCGGCTTCTCGACAATGTTTTATGGAAAATCGCGGTATTTTTTAATATTTTTTATTTTTATTTCTTCCTCCCGACTTCGTTATTCTGAGACAGAATATGAAATTTACATCCAGAAAATCAAACAAACTTAGCTAACAATATATGTATGGTCTGCATTAGGTTTCATGCATGGTAAATTTGAAAATATTGATTTTAGATACATGGTACTTCGCCGTACTCGTATAGGCAGACATGCTCGGGCCCTAGAGCGTGGCCTACCGCAGTTTACACGGGGGCCCCGTGAGTGGCCGCCCGCAGCGAACCAGCTAACAACATGGAAATAAATAAATAGAGTCTGATCTTGAAAAATGGGTCAAGGTCAACCATCTTCAACTTACTTCTGGATCATCGCCAGCTGCATATTACATAGAATTAATTTGGAAAGCCTGGCTACAGTTATTCAAGATAGAACATAATAAACTGTGAATGACCTTGTAAAAATAGGTCAAGGTCAGTCAACTTGGGTTGGCTTCAAGTTCATCATCAGTTACATGTGTAATATGAATTTGGATACCCTAACTATAATCATTCAAAAAAATATTGCAAAAACTAGAATTTGACATTCTAAATTAGGTCCTGGTCAGTCATTATCCATAGGCTTCTGACCAATCACCAAGTGTAACTGTATAATGAATTGGGAGCCTGGCTATAGTCCTTCAAGAGATATTGTGCTCTGGACATGGACAGATGGATGGATTGACAGACAGACAGACACTGCCGATAATCAATAGCAAAAGTCAATAGCAAGAAAGCTATTCCCCAATTATACCTTCAATTAAAATTTGGAGCGAATTGAATCAATAATTTCCCAATTATTGTGTTAACGGGAAAATGTGACGCGCACACACACTGACACACACACACAACCAGCGATTTTATATTCCACGACCGGGGTCTGGCGGGGGATAATCAAAAGTAGAATATACTTATATCCAATTATTTTTAGGATGACTGAATAGGACTTCCTTGGTCAAGCCCACATGCTTGTGCTAGATGGGCCCGTGCGACACTCGAAACTGTACCCTCAAAGTTTGGTACCAAAAATCGTCGGCAGTAAAGGCAAATGATCTTAACCATTCGGTCACCTTAATTTCCAAAAAAAGCTGAGGTGACCATGTGTTTCAAGTGCTTGCATTTACAGCTGGCGTTTACATTTGGTGCCCAACTAGTCTCAGATGGGATGGGCCCATCCAGCACAAATATTTGTGCTTTACCAAGGAGGTGTCCTCCTGAAAATAATTAGATATAAATGCTACCTACATTCTAAATGACCTTAGTGTATATAGAATATACTTGACGGTGTTTTGGGATACTGCCGAATACAGGATGGATCCACACCTGTATTATACAAATGGTAATTGTTGTACAGGTGTGTTATGTGGGTGGGACGAATCATTAATTAGGTGGATTTGTTCATACTTACAGAGTGTTAGGTGGGGTAACAGCAGCAACTGTATGAGCTATCCACTGAAGGACAAAATAGGACCTGATGAGGATACTGGTTCTAGGGATGGTATGGGACTGGATCTCTTCAGCTGTGTCAGGGGATACACCAGACTGAAATCATATCAACACAGATAATCATATATCAAATACACCCACCTGTAATTCTGTTTTACACCCAGCTCCCAGTTAATTGGGTGTATGGGTATCGATATACATGTAACTGGCTGTAATACATTAATTCAAATAAAACTAGAACTCGTGGACTTCGTAAGGCTGCCGTTATCTGTGTGATTTTATGGTTTTGATGTTTGACTGTGATCTTTAGAAATACATAGTTTTTCCTATTTCCCAAAATTTGATCATGTGTATAGGTTGTGTTATGTGTAATGCTTTAGTTACCTTTGACAGTCATAACAGGATGAAATATACAAAGTACAATAATCTGATAATTTATTCCATTAATTAATTTGATGCTTCAGAGAAAATTTTAATGAAAACCAGAGCGTCTGAAGTCCATCGACGTTGAAACTACTGATTTGGCTTGAAACCTTAACGTTCAGTACCCAGCATGGAAAGCAATCTCGAGTGATATCCTGTGGCATGTTATCCACATACCAAATCTGCAAAGAATCCGTTCAGGTTTTTGAAAGTTACCGTCCAGAAGTAACTATTTTTTTACTTGTCTTCCTGGTACTTCAGCTTGTCACCACTACTGAAACTTTTTTTTATCACCATACTGTCATGTATTCCAACTAGTTTCCCCATTTTCTTTTCAGGCATTGTAGGATTTGAACACACGTTTTTGGGGGGTTTTTTCCTCTCGATCAGGAGACGTTGATGACACTGACAGATTTATCTCCTTCCTCTAGCTCTGCATTGCCAAGATCAATGTCCTCACTTCATGATGTTCATCATCATCCTAACGCATGGCACGATCATACGTAGAAACTTCTGCTCATAGCCATGCAGTAATGGGTGATATCTGAGTATAGGGCATTTCCCAATTGGTCACATCTGATTGGTCCCGTGAGATCCGACAATGGCGCAATCACATTCATAAAACGACGACACACCTCCAGAAAGCCATCGACTGAAATGATCCCTTGGTGGGCCTCGAAATGCCCCTATCACAAAATAAAAAGCATATCATTTTCCTGTGAACTGTCGCCGATTTTATTTTTTTCAAATAGGTAAGGTCGTTTGTAATATGATTTTTCTCAAGAAAAACAAAGAAGCATGCTCCATTAGAGTGAGGACTAAAATAGCTGATTCGCACAACTTAGTTTTTGTCTCGCATAGAATCCCCCAGTCTTGCGCCTCTGCACTCAAGTGAGACTGACATGTCTGAGATGCCCAGGTCAAAATATTTAAATACAGATAATTTCATTGGCTCGTTTAAATGCGGTGGGCATGTGACTTGGTGCTTCAGGAACAACTTTCGAACAGGATTATGTCCCTCCAGAAATATGTCCTTTGCAGCTGAGAGGTGACACTGTATGAAATACATGCCAAATCATAGCGTTAAGCTAAGGGCAGTGTTAATCGAAACGTGAAATGTCCACAGCAAGTTAAGATGGATGTTCAGTGTAACATGTTAACAAAAGGTTCAATTATGAGATTAAATTTGTTGGAATGATATTTTCTTAAATATCATAACAGCAGGGGGGATTTAGCCACTTTTTCATCTAGGTAACCCAGAATAAAAACTTGAATTTGAAGAATTGAATTGAGTTTTGTCCCAAACAATTGAGTTTTTTATCGATGGGAAAATGCGCGTAAAAAAAATGTGTTATAGTGGATAAATATTGAATTCTTCAAGGGATAAGTCGAGTTCCCAAATGAAAATGTTGTGACAAATAATCAAGCAAAATAATTGTTGTTGTTGTTGTTGCCTTTACTAGATCAACTCGCGAGTGCTACGTTAGCGTGTCTGGAGCAAGTCAAAATCGGCACGGGCAACGCAACGTTCATATTCATGTGTTAGCTGCCCGTGTTGGCAAGCACGATTTTCTTCCGATTAAAATACTCAGTGACAAAGTTTTATTCAGCTTTTATTCTCCGCAATAAAACATAGGAATCACTCCGCTTCTTCTGGTTTAGATATCGAAATGATGTTGCCAGGCATGAACAGTCGATAGAAATATAGGTTGAAGGCACCAGATCGTGCCGGTCAATCTAGTGCAGTTCTTCTTATTTATCCATTAGTTTTGCCTTTCTTTATTCGCTAACCACAGCGCCCTCAACGAGCAGATCAATTACATAAAGGGAGATCACTTCCAAGCAGCTCTCGTAAAGTCTCATTTTGCAGTATGCGCAAAGACGTTTCCGCGTAGATTTTCTTTTTGGATTTTGGATTTTGAACTTCCGGTTAAGAATTTTAGACAAACAATTTGGGCTTGAAAGACAGACTTCCGTTTATCTGAGACAGCCCAAATTGTTACCAATTTCTAGTTCAATATCTTCTCCACATTTGGCCCTGTGGCCCTCAACTCTGCTTTGTTTTTTCGCAATCTTGCGGACAAAGCGATTTGGGTCCCCTTGAGACCAAGCTGACGCAATAAGGTTGCACGCTACGCGGCAGCCTTAACACAGGAAGGAAGCAATCAGAGATTGCTCAATTATATGCCCCCCCCCCCTTCCGCTTTAATCCGACACTGCCCCGCCATTGTTCTGTTGTTTATTGGTTGGTGGAGGCCTAATTTGGATAATTATAAAAATTCTGTTTCAGTCACTTTTTTTGCCATGCCTCACATAATACATATTCCAAGTATCAACCAACAAGTGATAATACGATGTTTCGATGCAAGATGGTCGCCAAGGGGCTTCAATATATGCCCGTATATCTGGAATTACATTGGTTCAAATTTCAAGGTTGTTTAATAGCCTTGATTCCAATTGATCTAGCAATCCAGAGAAAGGTCTACAATTTTTTGCTTATAAGAATGTAACATATATCACATCTTATATTGAATGATAAACTAAAATGAGCTTAACTCTTGGTAACTAGTTGACCTTGAAGCAAGAGCTGAGAGCTCACATATCCCACACTGAAATCGACAATAGTCAAACACAAGAAAATAGTAGTTTTCCTGCAAATGGATTCCTTTCAGACGAGAGAATTTTTCATGAAGGAAGAAGAAAGTGATGAAGTAAACCTTTGTTCTTGAGTTAATAAACAGGTGTGAAGTTCATAAAGGACTCCTCTCCCCGTTAAATTAGTAAATGTATGGTTTTTATTTCACAACAGTTTAACTAAATGAAGCGTTTCAAACATGGGAGACAACCCCACAGGACAATACCATATAAATGCAGGGGAAAGAACTTCGAATATTCCAACAATATTCCAACACATTTAGTCAGCTAAGCTCGATTCAGTTTTGGGGAACTGCGACCTAGACCTTTGACAAATTGATCTCATATGTATGGCTCCACTTTGCCATGCGAGTAAGGTATACTCAAAGTTTGGTACCAATCCATACCTTGAAACTAGAGCTATCGCATGGACAACAAATGTTAATGGATGAATGGACAGAACGCAACATCGCATTACACGACCTCATCTTCGACAGGCATATGAAAATGTGACTTTAATGATTTCTTGATTTTGGGGTCACAGTGACCTTGACCTTTGACCTTGACCTCAATTTTGGTACACAACACATCGTCTTCCCTCAATCTATCAATGCACACAAAAAATCATGATTTTTAATGATTTCCTGATTTTGGGGTCACAGTGACCTTGACCTTTGACCTTGGCCTAAATTTTGGTACATGACAAACCGTCTCCCCTCAATTTTTCAATGGACACAAAAAATCATGATTTTTAACAATTTCACGATTTTGGGGTCACAGTGACCTTGACCTTTGACCTTGACCTACATTTTGGTATGTGACACATTGTGTCCCCCTAATGTATCTACTGACACAAAATATGTTATTTTTAATAATTTCCTAATTTTGGGGTCAGTGACCTTTGACCTTGACCTAATGGTATGGATCACTTCATTTCCGCCTACTGAATCCACTCACAAAAAATTAGAAATTTTTAACGATTTCCTGAATGGGATACCCCGTAGGGTATCCACTCACCAAAAATTGGAGCTGTGGATAGGAAACTGTCCCAGATATAGACCGGACACGAGAACCGGACAGACGGACAGAAACCGCCATCACATAATACGTCCGCCTTTTGGGCGGGCGTATAAAAATGTGACCTGGTTATGAGACCTACATTCCTTGGGAGTATATTGTGGTAAAATTATGAAGCGATCAGTGAACTTTGAATTTTGCACCCAATTCACTCTTTTTGTGGCAATTTCATACTTCAGGACCTATGTTGTCTGCTTTGGAATGTAGAATAACATATAATATAGCCATTTTCCTGGTCCAAATCGGTTATGGACTGAGATCCAGCCTGGACAAATAAATATATCCCATTCACTTAGGTTTGATAAACAAAGGGCCATAACTCTTGAAAATATAACCGAAAGCAGAGAAACTTCATACTGCACACCAATGGGTCGCTGACCACATATCATGCAAATTTCATACTTGTCCATACAATATTAACCGAGATCCAGCCCTACAAGTCTCAATTCACAAAGATTTGAAGAAAAAAGGGCCATAACTCTTGAAAATATACGCGAAATGTGGAGAAACTTCACGCTGCACAACTACAGGGCACTGACCACATATCCTGCAAATTTCATAATTGTCCATACAATATTAACCGAGATCCAGCCCGGACAAGTCCCAATTCACAAAAATTTAAAGAAAAAAGGGCCATAACTCTTGAAAATATATGCGAAACGTGGAAACTTCACGCTGCACAACTACAGAGCACTGACAACATATCCTGCAAATTTCATAATTGTCCATACAATATTAACCAAGATCCAGCCCGGACAAGTCCCATTCACAGAGATTTCAGAAAAAAGGCCATAACTCTTGAAAATTATACCGGAAAAAGTCAACGCTGCAATATACGCGAAACGAGAAGAAACTTTACGCTGCAAAACTGTGGGGCACTGACCACATATTATGCAAATTTCATACTTGTCCATACAATATTAACCAAGATCCAGCCCGGACAAGTCCCATTCACAGAGATTTCAGAAAAAAGGCCATAACTCTTGAAAATTATACCGGAAAAAGTCAACGCTGCACATCTACGAGGCACTGGCCACATTCCATGCAAGTTTCAATCCTGTCCATCAAATAGTAATCGAGATATTGCGCGGACAAGAAATTCGGACGGACAGACAGACGGACGGACGGACGGACAAAGCGATCGCTATATGCCCCCCTCTAGGGGGGGGGCATAATAAGAGAGACTGCCAGATAAACTGACTTTTACTAGTAATCTGGCCATTGTAGATCAGACTTTCCATACTGTGTCAACACCTATTTCAATAAGGCATTGTTTACCTTGGTGTCCACATTGTGATCATTAATTTTCAGCTAAATCAAGCATAAGCTAAAAGGCTTTGTCCCTATGTAAATTAGTGGCGAATATTTGATTGTTCTCCTCATATCTTAGGGAATTACATCATTGCAACAGCATCCAAGGTGATCTGAAATACATCAAATCAGTCAGCATTCTGTTTGAGCAAAGAGTTATCACCCCTGATTGTGACAGATTATCTCCCCCTGATTGTGACTCCCCGTCCATTCACAAATTGTATTTGTTGTCCACTTTTCAATATTATTATGCATTTATGATTATGTAGATTTTCTTGTCTCGAGCAGTAAGGGAAGGAAGTGAAATTCTAACCTTTTCCTTGAGACGGAGTACAAACATCTGAACTAACAACAGGTCTCGGGCCACAGTTAGTCGAGTCTCTGTCATCTGACGCAAACATAATGACACGATTCCTGCTGCCAGACCACTGGAAAACAGACGACTGCTGCTTAACTGACCAGTGGCATCCAAAGCTGGGGAAGATATTAAACATCAAATGGTGAGAGTACACAATCTGTCAGGACAAATGTCTCTGCCAAAACATTATTAAACATTCATTGGTCATTCCAGTTTGTCTGTATATCACACCCAGCTAGACCATAGCTCACTACAGATAATGCAGTTCTTGAGGGCATTGTGTGTTCAGGTCAGTCTGTCAGCATACAAGTATAACAACATTCAGTGTGAAACTCTGTAAAAGGCTCTCAGTATTGAGATTTCTCATTTAGACTGAATGATAAAATATCTGCAATCAGTGTTTCCACTTAAGATTTTCCACCTTGCACATCGAGTTACTAACACTGCTGTCCATGTGCTCATCATTCGTATTCACTTACTGGTGTCCTCAATACTAAAGTCTTCAGGCTGTCCTCGGGTCAGGTCTAGAAGGACTTGTAAAGCGTGTAGCGACCTGGGAAGGTTCTTTATACTTTGCAGGTAGAATTCCAACTGTTTACTCACTTCTGTGCTATCATTAGATCTGTAAATATAAAATTAGTACAAGTCATTTGAAATGTGTTTTTGAATAACGCCACTGTTATATAATTCTATTTAGTAAAGTTTCTAAGACAATGGCATTGGCAAATATGGTACTAAAGTAACCACAAAACTAAGCTTTTTCAAGAGAAAATTAAAAACAATTAACTCTTCAAAGTCATGAGAAGCTACTGAAATTGTGTTTACATGTTATATTCTCTTATTGTCAGAGCTTTAACCTTCTATTGTCATTTTGACAGCCTCTGACAGATTTCCCAGGAAAACTTGGTGCACATGCACATTCAGTCCTTTTCAAATATGATTGACACCAAAAGCATTTATCTTACTTTATTTTATTTATTTTGGCGATGAATGTCAGGGTTACTGCACAGGTGATCAAGTCTTATACATAAAGCAGCTCCCATAACAACAATAAATAACAAAGATAAAGGGTATACATGCAATGTCAATGAAGTAAAAGTTGAAGCATGTCTAAAATTCACATAAACCACAGAGATGAAAATAAATATGATCCATAAAATTTTCTGTATGAGAGCAATGGCAAATATATCCCAGAATATCTTGGAGAATGTAGTTAATTTAATACATATTAGACCACCTTCCAACTCAATAAAATAAATAATTCAATTACACTGAAGATCACTTTCTTTTGCCAACAAGTTTTAAACAATAAGAAGTGAATGTAATCGGATAATTTCTTCGAATCGGATTCTAAAGTGTGTTTTGAAGACACTGATTATTAGACCATACCTCATTCACAATCATGTACCATGGAGATTACAAACCTGGAGGGACACATGAGATCATCAAGAATCTGCTGTGCTATTATTTCTGGAGACTGTAGTTGATAAAGCTCCTGCTCAAACATGGCCGTCATGTCATCTGTTATATTCTGTCCTATCAGATTGAGGCACTCTAACAGGCGCAGAACATCTTGACAGAGGAGTATATCTGTAATCAGTGAGTGAGTGAATAGGATTTAATGCAACTTTTAATCATTTTTCAGTCATATCACTATGGTGTGCCTACATGACACATAGCAGTACAATTGTCACCTTTTCATAGTACTGCCTCACCAAAGCATTGTGCAGATATGATATTTCACTCAGTCACATTTCTATCCTCTTAATGCTGAGCGACTTTCACTCTAACTAAATACAATTCCACCAGCATATTCAGTATCCGCCCAAACTTGCCTATGATACAGATGTTTTCCAAGGTTCTACTGCATTATTTTAATCATTGGATTTATTAGAGGAACATCATTTACCATCTCCGAGAATCTGCATGTCCATCAAGTCTGTCGGAGAGATCTGATTGGTTGGTACTAAGACTAGCTGCTCGAGGGGATCACATGGTCGGATATAGGTCAGCCCTCCCTGAAACATTAAAAAAAGTACTTGTTCTTCTAAAATTCTCTACAAACCATTATATTTGATTAAATTGAATAGATTTTAGATTTATCAATCAATTCCAGGACACATTTCTCTGTTTATAAGATCTCGAGATAAACTGGTTTTCTCCATACATTTGTGGCTTGACTGACATTTCAAAAATAGGCCCTACATTCCTAGATCATGGAGAAGCTCTGTGATTGGCCAATACTCAGAACATGGAAACGTGTGTGTTGATCCCAGATCTACATGAGTGACAAGTAAAGATGCGAGTTGTTTTGTAGATCTGGTTTTAATCAGATTGTATTTTGGAGAAGTGATGAATACTGATGCAATATCAGGTGGTTTTCATTCAAGATACATGGGAGCCGCCATGCAACACCAGTTTGGCATGTCCAACAATACTAATCTATCAATAAGCTTAAATAACATGCATAATGAAGTCAGTCAGACCCAGTGCTATAATATCCCCTCAAGACCCAGATCTCCTCAAACTGTATATTTCCCTTCTAAGAAAACAACCAGAGATACATATAAGATGTTCAGATGTTATGTCACTATGAAGATTTCCTTGATTATACTAATATATGAACTCACCTATCCAATCAAGCCAACCATCTCTGTGTTGTGAACTCACCTTTCTGATCAAGCCAACCATCTCTGTGATGTGAACTCCCCTTTCTGATCAGGCCAACCATCCCTGTGTTGTGAACTCACCTGTCCGATCAGGCCAACCATCTCTGTGTTGTGAACTCACCTGTCTGATCAAGCCAACCATCTCTGTATTGTGAACTCATCTTTCTGATCAGGCCAATCATCTCTGCGTTGTGAACTCATCTTTCTGATCAAGCCAACCATCCCTGTGTTGTGAACTCACCTTTCTGATCATGGCCAACCATCTCTTTGCTGTGAAGTCACCTTTCTGATCATGGCCAACCATCTCTGTGTTGTGAACTCACCTTTCTAATCATGGCCAACCATCTCTGTGTTGTGAACTCACCTTTCTGATCATGGCCAACTATCTCTTTGTTGTGAACTCACCTTTCTGATCATGGCCAACCATCCCTGTGTTGTGAACTCACTATTCTGATCATGGCCAACCATCCCTGTGTTGTGAACTCACCTTTCTGATCATGGCCAACCATCCCTGTGTTGTGAACTCACCTTTCTGATCATGGCCAACCATCCCTGTGTTGTGAACTCACCTGTCCGATCAAGCCAACCATCTGTGTTGTGAACTCACCTTTCTAATCAGGCCAACCATCCCTGTGGTGTGAACTCACCTTTCTGATCTTGGCCAACCATCCCTGGGTTGTGAACTCACCTTTCTGATCATGGCCAACTATCCCTGTGTTGTGAACTCACCTATCCGATCAAGCCAACAATCTCTGTGTTGTGAACTCATCTTTCTGATCAGGCCAACCATCCCTGTGTTGTGAACTCACCTGTCCGATCAAGCCAACCATTTCTTTGTTGTGAATTCATCTTTCTGATCATGGCCAACCATCTCTTTGTTGTGAACTCACCTTTCTGATCATGGCCAACCATCCTTGTGTTGTGAACTCACCTGTCCGATCAAGCCAACCATCTCTGTGCTGTGAACTCACCTTTCTGATCAGGCCAACCATCTCTGTGTTGGGAACTCACCTGTCCGATCAAGCCAACCATCTCTGTGCTGTGAACTCACCTTTCTGATCAGGCCAACCATCTCTGTGTTGGGAACTCACCTGTCCCATCAAGCCAACAATCTCTGTGTTGTGAACTCATCTTTCTGATCATGGCCAACCATCTCTGTGTTGTGAACTCACCTGTCCGATCAAGCCAACCATCTCTGTGCTTTGAACTCACCTTTCTGATCAGGCCAACCATCTCTGTGTTGGGAACTCACCTGTCCGATCAAGCCAACCATCTCTGTGCTTTGAACTCACCTTTCTGATCAGGCCAACCATCTCTGTGTTGGGAACTCACCTGTCCGATCAAGCCAACAATCTCTGTGTTGTGAACTCATCTTTCTGATCATGGCCAACCATCTCTGTGTTGTGAACTCACCTGTCCGATCAAGCCAACCATCTCTTTGTTGTGACTTCATCTTTCTGATCATGGCCAACCATCTCTTTGTTGTGAACTCACCTTTCTGATCATGGCCAACCATCCTTGTGTTGTGAACTCACCTGTCCGATCAAGCCAACCATCTCTTTGCTGTGAACTCACCTTTCTGATCATGGCCAACCATCCCTGTGTTGTGAACTCACTTTTCTGATCATGGCCAACCATACCTGTGTTGGGAACTCACCTTTCTGATCAGGCCAACCATCTCTGCGTTGTGAACTCACCTTTCAGATCAAGCCAACCATCCCTGTGTTGTGAACTCACCTTTCTGATCAAGCCAACCATCCCTGTGTTGTAAACTTACCTTTCTGATCAAGCCAACCATCCCTGTGTTGGGATCCGCAAAAATTCCTTTAGGTTTAGTCCCCACCTAATGTTGCAGAAACCAAGATCTAATTATATTGGGCACATTAATTTTTGTTTTAATGTATTGACAAAGGAGATAATAGCAAAAATATCATTCAAAATTTGTCTCCAGATTCAATATGTGAACAAATGGGTGACCCAGAATTCGCTCTTCCTAGATTGATGAATTTGCAGGTATTTCTGCGAACACATCCGTTTTCAAAATGAGGTCAATGCTAAAGCTCATGCAGTGCCCATTTTTACGAACTTGTGTGAGAACAAGTGCCAACATTGGCTTGAATATACACACTGCACAAGATGTATCCTCTGAAACACAAAAATTGTGATTTATATTGCAAAGCGACCTGGACCTTTGATCTTGACATCAATTTTGGTATGTGACATCATCGTCTCCACCTTGTTTATCCACTCATTAAAAAAATTGCACCAGTAGATCTATAGAAAACTTTGACAGATATAAACCGGGCACGAATCGATGGACAAACAGACGGAAATCACCACCACATAAAATGTCCCTCTTTTGGGCAGGTTTATAATAACTGGTCTTATTGCATAATTCAGGTTGATACAGAAATTAGGAAGGCTGGATACAATCCATCAATAAACAATGACTTAACAACATTCAAAATACTTTAAACCGAGATCAGTGAGACCTGGCATGAAAAATTTGGAAAAAGGCAGATTTCACAAATTTCTGTATCATTTACATGTAATTGTATGATTACAAAACTTGCCAAAAATCTGGAATTCTAGATAAATCTGGAGAACTCCAATAACTGTTTAAATGTATAATTTGACCAAGAAAAAATCGGTTAAAGTCAATCATTTTCAATAGGCTTCTAGTTCATTGTCAGCATCATACATGGCATGAATTTGTAATCCTTCAAGAGAAATCATAACAAGGTTCATGGACAGATGGACGAAGGGACAGATAATGCTGATGACAACAACAACAACCCTTCGGCCAGATTTGGCGGAGGGGCATAAGTGAAGACGGCCCAAAATAATCACACCATCCATCCTCTCTCCTTGTTCCTCACCTCGTGATACTGTATACAACAGGAGTAGAACTTGGCCCACTGTTCTAACTGAAGCTGATAATACTCCTCCTCTGGTAATTCATACTCCCCTGCTACAGTCTGAATCTGAAATCACAATATTTTGAAATCTTCACTATGTATAATGAGCTAGCAGGATTCTGCCCAAGAAAGTTCTGAATGCCTGTACAGTTAAGGATGTCCGCTGGTGGTTTTTGGCTTTGGCAGCCATTTTGCCTGTTTTTCCTATTGGGTTATCTCCCTTCCCTAGGTTAAGAGATAGGGATTTCATTTAAAAGCCTTCTAGCCGAGAATTTTGCACAGCAACATCCATCCAATTTGATAAATTTTGATAGACATTGTGATTATCTGCGAACAGATAGAATATAAGAAAAAGTTAAATACTATTTATATGATTTTTCCATGAATATGCTTCAAAACTAAGGCTATTCCCTATGATTTCCGGGTTATCAAATTGAGCATGGGTCAGTCCACTTAATGTTGCCCACGGCTAAACAAGGGTTATGTGTAACCCGGCAGATCGCCGTTTTGGATTTTGTCAATAACATGCAGCTTCGCATAAAGATCGAGCCCTTCAGGTTGCATATCACTGGCAATGACAATACATATTGTTACAAAAATTTGACTTCTTTGAAGTTGGATTGAAAGATGAACTATATTATAAAACTTGAAATAAACATTCAGTGTTCTCATTTCAAGCCGGTAGCCGCCGGAGCTTCGCCGGCTATTTGTTCTATTATCGCCGGGTACTCAGATTATCCCAAGTCATTAATTTACAAATAAACTTTAATAAAGTAATGTACATAATTTCGCTGACGCCCTAAGGAACGAAGGAATCTGAAATTGGATGTCAACGGACAACAAATGCAGCAAAAAAACGCTCAATCTTTCTGCCGTAACAACATGTCACAATGAGAACCGAAAGGATAAAGTTACGTCCACTAATTTACCTGCAAATCCAAATTCCCACGTAAACAGCGCTTTGCACGCGCCCCTACGAGTCTCCTCGAGAAACAGAGCTCTTCGATTAGAGCGCAGAGGTATTTTCACGGATACTATATCTCACGCTGCAAATGCCGCTGAGTGGAGAGCTTACGCACATGATGAAGTTGTAAGAAGGGCAGGTCGTCATGTCGGGGAAACAGACATCACTCCTGACATTTGGATTCGGTAACAAATTACCAGGTTTGTATTTTTATGGTATTTGTATCTAGTATAGTACAAGTCTTGACCAATATCTCAATTTATGCTGTCGAAAATATGATTTACGAGTACCGTTTGATAACACGAAAAGTGGACCATCCGTAATTTGTTACGTACTGCTGGCTTTTTGTAGACGTAAAACACGTGTAATTATCTGACAAGCATACGATCTCGCGTATATAAACTACGCTCATGAGATAATTACAGAAGTATTTTATGGTTAGAATTTGTCTTATTATTGAAGATGATAGATCTTATTTATAACAGGTTAGGGACAGAAGCCAATGTGGGGCATGATTGATACCCCAAGTCAGGTATTATACAATTATTACATTGAAAATTACATTTTATTGCAATACATTACAAACACCATAGTTATAAAGAACACCATTGTTGTAATATAATCCTTACAAAACCCTATTCCACCAACTGCCCACCTACTTTTGGACCACCCTGTATAATCAACTCAAGTGAAAGTCTGTTTAGAAAATCTGAAAATCACAGATATTTCACCCCTAAGTTTACACTTTATGAAAAGACAATTTGGGGCTCTAAAAGTGCTCCGATTGCGTCTCAGAGCATCTAGATCCCTGGAGCTTCCGGGGCCTAGGCGGCTCTTGGACCCCGGCCTAGGCGGCCCCCGGACCCCTGCCATCAATAAATGCAGCTGTCTACTTTTCAAACTCAGCCTGCTACTTAAAATGAAAATGAGAACCCCGAACATTACTTTTTTTTTCAAGCAGTAAATTATTCTAAGTCCAGCCTAAACAGAAAACATTAACCCAGAAAACTTTCAGAGTCCAAAAGAAGTCAAAATTATTCTAAGTCCAGCCTAAACAAAAAACATTAACCTTTCAGCTTGAGTCTAACGTTGTACGAAACATAAAAACTTAACCGGACACAGACACCGCCACTTTCCCCCTGTCTCTCCCAATACCTCGCCTACTTCAAATACGGCGAGCTAAAAATGCACACCAACCTATATTTTTTTCTTTGTTTTTCTCTCATATTACATCATTATGAATGCAACAACACACATTATTCAAAAATTTAATTACTTTGATTTGGGTCTTAACCAGCAGGATATCATAGGTGTGGTGCACGTTTGCTCCAAAGGGTAGATAAGGGGGAAAAGGTGTATTTGCAGTTTTTACTCGAGGGCACACTATTTGAGAAGGGGGGTTCACCTTCACTGCTGGGTACCCACCTACATGTACAATACAGGGCAGAATTAAGTTAACTTTGAGCGTGAATATCTCACCTGCAAATTGCAGTTGCAATAATGCTGTGCTAAAATCTGATGCATTGGATGGAGAACAAGGGCACATCACTACTACAGGACTGACTGTACATGCGCGATGAGGAAAAATGCTGCTGGAAAAAGCTCATTGTGCAGTTTTCTGATATACCCAAGTGAGTGAACATGATTTAACATGGATTTCAACACTATTTCAATCATATCATGATGTTTGGTTCCTATTCCTGATATACCAAAGGGGCATGTAGACATGCTCTGATGTGTTTGGCAACATCGCAGCCTGCGCATATTATATTATAGTTGCAAGAGTATTTTTAGTCACAATCAGAATGTGCACACTTTTATAACCACAAGTATTCGCTGGTGTTTTGGTTTTTCTCCAGTCAGGTTCAAGTTATTTCTGCCATGCACTGTACCAATACCGGACCTGGGAGTAATCCCATTTTAGCGCCATATCCCAAGATTGCAGGGGACTGTTTGGTCTTGGAAGATCCACAACTGCATTTGTGTCAACCAAAAGGAACATTAAATGTACATTAATGAAAACAATCCATCATAATAAAGACAACTGGAAAATGAATAATGAAGAACCATACCTCCGTTTCCACAGCAACTGAGACCTCTTCTTTTAGAGTAGGTATGCTTGTTTGTGGCTCACTCACAGAGTCTAAAGTTTTTCTATAAACCTTAAAATAGCAGAAAAAGAAATAATGAAATCAAAAGATATTAGGATATAAAATTAAAAATAATTAATATTAATTTTTATTTGTTAAGAAATCAAAGTTTCAAATGTATAAAAAATTTACATTGTTTATGAAACTGATGTGTCACATGGGTCAATTTATGTAAAATTTTAAATTTTATATTTTTTAAAAATTTATTTGATTTAAAATAAAACATTTAATTTAATGAAAATTTTCATGGTCAATTTTATATTTGTACAGTATTTAACAAGCAGAATTCCCTTTCACAGCTTCAAAAATAGAAAGTATATTCCAATTTAGCGATCTTGCAATCTTATTCTCTCTCTTGAAATATAAACATAAAGCATCACTTAGAGAATAGCTAGATCCAGCAAATGTAGTACAATGACAGTTTTATAACTGACATTTACTTCGAAGAAGCTTCCTCACAAAGAAACTACCAGAATAATCAAAGGACTTACATTGAGAGCTTTCTGTATGTCTCTGATACTGAATCTACCAGGCTGGAATATCAACTCCATATAGACTTCCCTCGGATCTTTGTGAGAGGGGATGAGTATGTCTGCAGAAGAGGGAAAATCAAGGAGTACAGGTACCCAGTTGTCACCCCTTGAGATATCACGCTGAAGCCCAGATACCCTGGCAATCGTTTCACCCTCTGAGTCTGTCCACAATGACCATAAATGGTCAGAGGTCACATAGAAGTCAATCAAGTCCTCACAAGGAGCACTGACAGTACAAACTTGATCCAGATGATAGCGGCCATCTTTGAAAACTGGTTCCAATATACAGAACTGTGACTGGTCAGAAAATCCCAGGTATACAGCCAATCGGAGTGTGCTGTGTTCTGTGTCCACAACCTTCTTGATCATGTGACCTGTCGCTGCAATAAAGAACAATAAAACAGAATTCAGAATTTGCTTTAATCCATTCCATTGAAAGTTAATTAAAGACTTTAATGGAGATTGTTAAACATTAAGATTGGTCAAATCTAAGATAGGCCATTCTGTACTGAAGCTACTGATCCGTCACGCATCATGATTTTTATTATACCACCTTCTTCTCACCTGAACTAACGCAGCTCTTTTACAAGGCATCACCTCATTGATCTGACTGCGAAGATACGGCACTCAGGGATAATTGCCTTTATAAATAACATTTAATTTGGGTAATGGCATTTGAAACTTGTGAGTAGGTAAATAGGAAAGTATATAGAATCAAGTATACCCATTTGATATAATTGTGATTGCTAAAATGTTAATGCTGGGAAGACATATTTCTACTCCCAGAAGATTCTAGGCACGCCATTAACCTGTAACCATCTGGGTCATCTATACGCGTTAACACGGACTCTGGGATCGTGTGTATCCATTTTCAGCCTACTTTCGGCAACTGCAAGAGGGAATTTCCAGAAATCAATACCACGTGACTTCGTCAGCCTATCAGACGTAACCCCAACGTAACCCGCCATTTTCGAGTGATGTGATGTCTTACTTGTTCAAAATTACAGATCTATCACACCTCTTGGATGATACGAAAGTTGTTCATACATATATATTTTGTAAGCCCAGGCAATAACTGTTTCCACAGTGGTATGAAAGCCTGTAATTTATCAAATTTCTCAAGTCTGTTCTCCGCCGGATGAAGGTCGAACAGAATACGGTAAAGTACCAGATATTGCTCTGTGATGGAGATAAAGTACAAAATATTTGATGCGTCTCCAGCCGTATTCATTATCATTTTCTTGCATTTGGTAAGCGAGTGAGTGAATAGAATTTAACGTCACTTTCAACAATATTTCAGCTTATCGCGACAAACCAACTAAGCACCACCCAGCCAAGTTACGTTCCTGCTACTTCAAAGAAGAAATCTTTGAAGCAGCATGGAACCAGACGCCCTCCATCCACCCTATAAAACATCGAGGACAGCACACAAGACACATACAGGACGCTTACATGGTGCAATATTGATATTACAGTGCTAGACATCACATTATCAAGTTCCTGTTGCTTCTCAGCAAAATGCATTTGGTAAGCAAGTTTTACCTTGCCTCTTCCCAGAGTTTAAAAGCTGCTCGTAGAAATAAATTTGTTATCCTGTCCTTGCTCATTTGATACTGAATTTTATCCTGTTCCTGGCGAATGTCTCACTCCTGCTTCGCGGTCTTGTGGCATTTTCAAGAGGAAACAGGATAAAATTCAGTATCAAACTCACAGAATCAGGAGAACATATAATACCCAACTCCAACATCCATACAACCACTGACAAAGAGTAAGCATGCAGATGTATGGTGTAATGTGTGATATGGTGGAGGGAATAAAACAAGGTGTTACATACCCCCAACAGTTGCCTTCTGTGGCTGGAGACTGTATGTGGTCCATTCTAAAGTATCTGATACAGAGACACACTCCTGGTTCTGGTGGAGGAAAGACTTCCAATAGTGTACATTGAACAGATAACACAAAGTAAACAACATTCAATACTGTAAGTTAAGACATGTGCAACGTTACTTTGATAAACCAGACGCTATCCCAGGTAGCCAATATGTACACTGGTGTGGTATGAAAAAAAACACTTATGTGGAATAATGTCTCGGACTGCAAACTGTTAAAAAGCATGTGAAATCCTTTAATAATTCAATCACAGGAAGTGAATCTTTTCACCATTTCCCACCTGTTCAAATATATTAGAACAGGAAGTTAACAAAATTACTCAAAATCAAACAGATATTGCATCATTTCTTTATTATTTTAATGATTTTAGAGAATGATCAAATTTACCAGAATGACTGTTTGAATTCCAATGGATAATTGAATTATTACAGCATTTACTCTATTTTTTAATTTTTACAAATTTAGAGTAATGAAAACAGTAAAGAAGAAATAGATACAGCATCGCTTAATATGATATGAACTACATATACTATAATTAGCAAAACTGCAACATTAACAACCTTCTCTTCTAGATCAGAGTTTTTATGTGTGTATCAATTATTAATATTTCTGACAAGGAATGGTGAAATTCTGAAGTTATTGAGGAGACTGGGCTGACCTTAGTGGACCACATTCTGATTTTATGGTCTCTACATATGGTGAAGATATGGATGTCCTGTGCCAGGGGATGCAGGCACAAACTGTAAGGTGTGTCTCCGGTCTCCTGGTCACCCCTGACAAATCGCAGAGAGAGAAGGTAGAGAGTTAGGTCTCAGAATGAACATATCGTGATAAACAGTACAAGTGTGATCGTGTCACTATCAGAAAAAACCCAGTCAGCTAGATTTGCTTCTCACAAGATCGTTAGCTAAAATGATATTGATGCATATAAAATTAAGTTTAATACAAACACAATGTATTTGATTCAAGGTCTGCTCAGATGATTGTACCAAACTGTATACTTCAACAAATCAATTCATCCATTAATTGGGTTATTCCATTACCCTCTGTTAACTTGTTAATATTCCCAGGTACACAAGTTGAATGGGGGGAAAATGTAGATGTCCAGTGTCAAAAGCATCCAGTTTGAGCACATTACCTAATGGCAGCTGGAACAAGTCCCGTCCAAAGTCTCTGCATCATGGTGGACCGGGTCAACTCATATTGGACAACTACACCTGAAGGTAGACAACATTTAGACAAACAGTGTTCAAGGAAAAATGAAAGATTTTAAAGTTTGTGAAAGGAACTCGCCAACATGTTATAGGTTCATCTTTACCTGGTAACATGTTATAGGTTCATCTTTACCTGGTAACATGTTATAGGTTCATCTTTACCTGGTAACATGTTATAGGTTCATCTTTACCTGGTAACATGTTATAGGTTCATCTTTACCTGGTAACATGTTATAGGTTCATCTTTACCTGGTAACATGTTATAGGTTCATCTTTACCTGGTAACATGTTATAGGGTCATCTTTACCTGGTAACATGTTATAGGTTCATCTTTACCTGGTAACATGTTATAGGTTCATCTTTACCTGGTAACATGTTATAGGTTCATCTTTACCTGGTAACATGTTATAGGTTCATCTTTACCTGGTAACATGTTATAGGTTCATCTTTACCTGGTAACATGTTATAGGTTCATCTTTACCTGGTAACATGTTATAGGTTCATCTTTACCTGGTAACATGTTATAGGTTCATCTTTACCTGGTAACATGTTATAGGTTCATCTTTACCTGGTAACATGTTATAGGTTCATCTTTACCTGGTAACATGTTATAGGTCATCACCTGGTAACATGTTATAGGTTCATCTTTACCTGGTAACATGTTATAGGTTCATCTTTACCTGGTAACATGTTATAGGTTCATCTTTACCTGGTAACATGTTATAGGTTCATCTTTACCTGGTAACATGTTATAGGTTCATCTTTACCTGGTTATTATGGTAAACCCTCTAATAATTCAATCACCTAATTCAAATTCAATCACCTCCAACTTTGTAGATAAAATTCAACGAGTCATTCTAATAAAATTTGATCACCCTTCAAATCATTAAAATAATGAAGAAATAATGGATTATCTCTATGATTTCCCACCATTTTGTCAACAACCTGTTCTAATAAATTGGATCTCTCCAGATTTTATGCTGGGAAATTTCACTTCCTGTGATTGAATTATTAAAGGATTTACCACACATAAAATTTATACCATAGCTAGATTTCAAAAATCCATTTTACATTGAGTAAATAACAAAGTTTCAAGACAAAGAACTGCACAGTGAAAATCTGTGTTTCTTTGTCGCCCTTTCTTCACACAATTATATGACATTGTCTAAGCTTCAAAACACAAAGCTTTAATGAGATGGGGCAAGCATTCATTCCCAGGGGTAGTCGCTACATCATGGAATGAATATATGACCATATAACCAGGCATTTATAGTTTAGGAAATCAGAAGGATGTGGATGACGGCTGGGAAGGGATTTAGATCCTTCAAGCCATAATATGACAAGTATTCATCTATATTTGACTTACCCTGTATGCCATGTGGTGGCATCTTAACCACAACAATACTGCCTGTGTTGGTTACATAGGTGAACAGGGCCTCGCCATCAGACGTGAGCCATGTGGCAGCTGTGTGCGAATGTTGCGGAGAACCACTCACAGAGTTCAGCATGTGTAGATCTTTAGGGTCAAGAACCGCTGATAGTGAGGCATCGGCTAAAATGGATCGGACAGAAGTGTCCGCCATAGCTGCCAACCCTTGGTCCTGAAGTGTCCGCAGAAACACGATTAAAAGTCAAAAATGTAAACGAGTACAATTTGATAATGGACTGACACAAACTAATGGGTGTTGTCAATAGTATAACAGTTAATTCAATAATAACATTTTGAATTCAAATAAAGTTCAATACTTGGTCAATGGTAGTGAAAAATAGACATGCTTAAAATATTCAAAAGAATATTGGGTAGTCCTCAAATATAAAGTTCAACTTGATATAAGCGGTCTGGTCATATAAAAAGAAAAAATATATGAACACCTGGTTGATGTGAACATTTGGTTGGGCTTCATTACGAGGCTGAGGCTGCCATATCAAGAAAAAAACAGAACCCTCAGACAGCAGTTTTGTTCTGTGGACAATGCTGAGGAAATCGTGCAGACAGAAAATGTTGTTTTGAACCCCTGGGCGATGTATTTTCACAATTCACAAAATTTCACAGTTCAGAAACCTGCAATCCGAGTATCAACAGTTTGGTAGCAGACTTACAAATCTCTGAAGTTTATTAGGATGAGGGAAGATCAGCCTGTGTACACTGGCCACTGTGGCCAGTAATATAACCACGTTCCCATGTTGCTCGTGCACTGAGAGACCCCCTAGGATTGGGGTGTCCTGGAACCGGAACTTCACATGGTTATGGCTCAGGTTAAAATCCAGTGACTCCTCTACAAGTTCTAGGATATCGTTGGTTGTTCTCCTGAAAGTATACCAACAATAAGAATGGTCACAGATGACACAGTGCGATCAAAACCTTGAGTTAGTTCCAGTTCTGCTGTAAATATTTTTTGTTTTTCATTTTAGAGGCTAGATACAGTTTTAATGATGCTACAAATGAAGTGACAGACTGGGTTCAGTTACATGTACATGAAATGCATTGTATATGCATGATATTTTGGAACCTGCTGGTGGACAAATTACCAATACAGAAATCTGTTTCTTGTTGATGATGCGGCCATGCTGCTCTCCTTGTAGGCATATCCTCCTGCTGTATCTGCCACCTTCATGTCCTGTAATGTACTGGCAGAGCCACCTACGAATTGCAAGCACACAATACATATATATTAGATGTAGCCAACATTACTCGTTCACATGACCTGGTCTAACAATAACAATAATAATAATATAATCATATGGTCATAGGTTGAAATTACCATCTATTTGCAGAACATGTCTGGCAGAAAATTGTCAGTTACATGTATTTTAATTACATGCCGGACAATTCTTGACAAAGGTTCTGTAGGTATTTGGCGAACATTTCAACCCCTGAGTGGTCTAGAAATACTTGTGTAGTAATAGCTCTGGTGGCCAAATATTACATTCTTACATAGGCCCACAGTCTCGCATCCTTCTTTGGGAAATAAGATTGTATTTGTCCAAGTAGTTACCGTACCCATTTCTAATGGGGATGAAGGATTTGCTTACCAGGTATAACTAAATTTATTTTGTTTCCAATTCTATATAGAATATATGGAAGTCAGAAGAGCTTGTCAGATTCATTTGCCTCCCTCATCATATTCAAACATTGATATATGGCCCAGAAGTGGACAAGGCTAATATTCTCTGATCTACACGCAACCAAAGGTGGCGAATATCAGAATATAGGAACATGGCTCAACCCTTGGCAGTGAGAAATTAGAAACAATTTCCAAAGTTAGCTAAGATATTACAGAATTGACACTTGGGGAACATCATCAGCACCATCATCCTTATCAACAGGTTGGGGAAAATACCTTGATCGAGGTATTATACCTTTATCGGGGTATTATACCTCGATCGAGGTATAGGCCTATACCTCGATTGGGGTATAGGGCTATGTCAACTTCAGTTTTTTTCAATTTATGGAAAATGTGGACATCCACACATACCCTGGACTGTATGAATCTTTCAACAACATCTATGGCTTCATCGTTCCACGATTTTCACAGCAACTTATTGCTTCGTTTTATGCGACTAATCAATCAAATTAGCCACTCTAATATTTCAAAAATGAAACATGGCTTCAAATGACATTCGGTGAAATTTATTATGTAAATGAAAAGGGCATGTGATGGCATAATTCCATCTCAAAGTCATTATCCAAGTTACATGAATGTAGATGCACTGACTGATGAATAAATTAGATTAAATTGTCTGATGCAATGCACAATCTCCTAGCATGCATACACATGGCAGGGTCATAATACCCAGAGCAGAGGTCTGTTTTTTATGTGCACATGCTAGCAGTTCAGATTATGTATCTGTCAGTTAAACTTCATTTATTAACTAGGCATTGCCTCTCAAATCCTGCAATTTGCACATGACCTTGATATGGAAGTATGCCACCCCATGCTATTTTCATTTACAGAATAAATTTCACCGAATATGTCATTTGAAGCCATGTTTCATTTTTGAAATATTGAAGTGGCTAATTTGAATGATTAGTCGCATAAAGCGAAGCAATACCTTGCAGTGAAAATCATGGAATAATGAAGCAAAGGATGCTGTTGAAAGATTCATGCAGTCCGGCATATGTGTGAATGTCCACATTTTCCATAAATATATAAAAACTGAAGTTGACATAGCCGTATACCCCAATCGAGGTATAGGCTAATACCTCGATCAAGGTATAATACCCCGATCAAGGTAGAATACCTCGATCAAGGTATTTCCCCCAACCTGATCAAGGATATGAGGTTCAATAATACAAGTAATGAAACATGTAGGCTAATTGTTGCACATTGCATGTCTTTGATACCTATGAGACAGTTTTACTAAGTTGAAGTATATTCCATATACATGTAAATGCTGGGATAAAGTATTAAAGTGATATTGTATTCCAATTTCCAGACACTAATGAATAATGATAATCGGCGAAAAATGGACACCAGATGAGCCATACAAGCAACAGTTGGGATCAGAACAGAGATGATACAAGCATCATCGTAAAAGATCTTGAACACATTTAATTACATTATAGGAAACAGTGACTCATAAAATGTTTTGTTAACCTGTGTATACAGTGATATCTTTCCATCTTGGAGAAACTGATGGAGTAACAGTAACCTCTCTGAAGCACTTGCAACTCATGCTGGCCGCGTTTTCTGTATACTCTCGAAACAATGTGAAACCTGGAACATCAAACTAGAAATATATACTGATGTTGTTATTATTTAGGTTTTGTAGATAATGCAATTCATGCAAAGACTCTAATCGACTCATATACGGTCAAATTTCGCATTCGTATTAGGTCATATTCTGAAATTTGTGAATGGACAATTTTGGGTTTGAGAGTTCCGGCATAATTCTGTCTGTTCGTCCGTTAGCGTGTGGAAAACGCAACTTCTGTTTTTTGTCTGATTTTGACGTTTTAGAGATGCCAAAGTGAGTATTTGTTCTTCCTTTAGTTGATATTCTTGTATAACTAGACTTGTGTTTTGAAATTATACTGTTTTAGTTCACAGATTTCCTCCTGATCTAATTTTAATGTGATATCGACGGAGGGTGTCTGTTTGTATTACTGAGGGCCCCATTCTCGTCACTGACTGTAGGGATATCTGAGGGTGCCCTCCGGAGATTCTTTTATTCGGCATGGAATAGACTATGGGTCCGTTTTTCGGCCACCAGTTGTCGCAAAACCTTCAACCCAAATCACTTATATGTATATATTTTCTGAAAGAGCATGATGAAACTATTATTTTACGATATAACACTGCTATGTTATAGAAAAATTTAACTCGAACATTCTCCTCCATGCTAGCTAAATAATATATAGCCCTCAAGAGTATGAGGGCTATAGGTCGGCCCCAGTCACCTCCAGCGAGGGTTTTAGATAATTTTATTACGAATCACCCACCTCTGAAACTGCCGTACATCTAATCTCTATCCCCTCCTGCCCACTATTTTAAAATCTTGAGCACTATTGTGAAATAGTGACGCATATATCGCCGTCTGAATTTTCCAGTCGTGAACTTCGACTCTCTCCGCCGCCATGTTGGTGACGTCACTGTATATGGTTAACATGGCGCATTTAAAGTGGAATTCGACTGGAAAATTCAGACGGCGATATATTCGTTACTATTTCACAATAGTGTTCAAGATTTTAAAATAGTGGGCAGGAGGGGATAGAGATTAGATGTACGGCAGTTTCAGAGGTGGGTGATTCGTAATAAAATTATCTAAAACTTCTGGGGCCGACCTACCCTCATACGTATCTACTCCATGCTTGCTTCATTTTTCCTAGAAAACCCCTTAAAAATGTCGAAAAATGGTCAAATTCGGCTCAATTTCCAGAAAAATCTGTAAGAGCGATTTCAATTAAACTTCTTACTCACGTTCCCTGGTCCGGTCTCAACTTAAAAAGGCAAAAAAAAAGGGGTGTCAACCTAACCGTTTTTTGTCAGATTTTCTTCCCGTAAATGAGTCCCGATTTTTAGGCACACCCAAGGGGCATAACTGAGGCAGGACAAACTTTACTCCATGATCCCGATCAGCGTGTAGACGAAGCCAGCACTCGATTTGTACGTACTCGTTTGCAGCGTTGATAATGCTGAATAGGATGGCATTATAGATATAAGCTATTAAGAAGACAAGAAGAATTATGATGTAGCAGAACAAGGGCAGTCTATCGTATTATGAAATTAGAGAGGGGCCATTACTACGAAACTGCGGAGGGCCACCTGAAGCCTCTTTTTTGTCCTCCGCCACGAAGTGGTGGGAGGACTTGGAAATGCTAGCCGTCCGTCCGTCCTTCTGTCCGTCCGTCCCACATCTTGTGAACGCGATATCTTGAGAACAATTCTACCAATCGACTTCAAACTTGGGAAGGTTCTTCATATCAGTCAGACAGCCATTGGTATTGATTTTCACTGAGGTATGTAATCCAAGATGGCTGCCATTGACCATATTGGATTCCATTCGTCCCAGATTTTGTGAACGCGATATCTCGAGAACAATTCAACCAATCGACTTCAAACTTGGGAAGGTTCTTCACGTCAGTCAGACGGCCATTGGTATTGATTTTCACTGAGGTACGTAATCCAAGATGGCTGCCATTGACCATATTGGATTCTGTCCATCCCACATCTTGTGAACGCGATATCTCGAGAACAGTTCGACCAATCGACTTCAGACTTGAGAATGTGCTTCACATCAGTTACTGTCTGTCCCAGATAATATATCCGAGACGTCTCGTCTGATTTACCAAAAAATAAAGATGGTTATAATCTGAAATTTACTCATGTGGTCAAACATGAATTAACCAATTTTTCTTCCAAGTATGGTCTCCTGACAACAATTAAAAGTGGTCATCAGGAAGATTGTTTGTTTTACGTGTCAAATGCTTGGGTTAAAATTCAGCGCCATTGTGGGTCAGTCCAATGCTGGTGAAACGTCATAGGGGTGATTGGAAGTTACGCCCTCTGTTGTCAGTGGAGACCACTTGACATTCCAAGGGAAGAAACTCTCCTATACATTAATAAAAAGCAACAATGATGGTCGGAGCCATTTAAATAAATACTTCAATTTGAAATAAGAATATCCAAGTCAAATTGTATATTTGGACTACCTCCCTTGATGTGTACCGGACATCCTTACATCCCTCCGTTGCTTTGGACTCATCCAAGCAACATGGCGCACGTCGCTAGATTAACCCAGGAAGTGCCTATGTCAAAAACAATTTCTCCTCCTGACAACTTTTACTTGTTGTCGGGCGACCATACTTGGTAGAAAAATTGGTCAATTCATGTTTGACCTCACAAGTAAGTTTCAGATTATAACCATCTTTATTTTTTGATAAATCAGACGAGACATCTCGGATATATTATCTGGGACAGACAGTAGACGGCCATTGGTATTGATTTTCACTGAGGTACGTAATCCAAGATGGCTGCCATGGACCATATTGGATTCACTCCATTCCACATCTTGTGAACGCGATATCTCGAGAACAAATCAACCAATCGACTTCAAACTTGGGAAGTTCACAGACTTAATATGTTTTATCAGATTGTTAACGGGACGGCGCCTAGCACATTGCAGGAGCATCTTCCAATCATAAGTCACATTCGCAATCCTTACAATATTCCCAACGCGAATCATATTACTCCATTTAGGTGCCGTACTGAACTATTTCGAGGTTCCTTCTTCCCTGCAACAGCCCGCGAATGGAATACACTTCCTGTAATTGTATCTAATTCCAACAATCTATCTGTCTTTAAACGAAAATTACAGGACATGACACAAATATTTATCCCGCCGCCGTGGTACTACATGTATGCGTGTCCTAAAGCGACATTTATTTGATAACTTTTTATCAGATACCTCCAGGTGCAACTGTGGACCTTCAAGCGAGACCGTTGACCATTTTATTTTCCATTGTCCCTCATTCAATGCCCAAAGAACACTTCTTCTCGCCGACCTTGTAGATATTTACATCTCTCAGGCGATCCCGAAAGCATCAACTTTATTATTTGGGGATCCCAATAAAGATATTCATGCTATATACAAATACAAAAGGCACTAGGTAAATTTGTAACTGAATCAAAAACGTTTCTAAATCCTGCTCCTTTTTCGCAAATCAACCATTAAATGGTCATAATAACTGGCAATTTATTCGTGACCATCGATTACTCTTTTGTGATCACTCGATATTACTTTTTTTGACACCCCGGGCTCTCTGACTCTTTTGATATTTGAGTTTATATTTCTTTCTTTTGAACTGTATTTCGTTCATTCATTTATCTTATCTGATTCCCTTTGACTTCTGTATATGTATAAGTTTATACCATGCATTTGTCACTCTGTATTTTCTGTACAATTACTGGGAGACGCACTAATAAGTTCGGCTTATTGCGCTCCTGTTGTCAAATAAACTATTTAAACCAAACTTGGGAAGGTTTTTCACATCAGTTAGACGGCCATTGGTATTGGTTTTCACTGAGGTACGTAATCCAAGATGGATGCCATTGACCGTATTGGATTCTGTCCATCCCACATCTTGTGAACACGATATCTCGAGAACAGTTCGACCAATCGACTTCCAACTTGAGAATGTGCGAGCGCGATATCTCGAGAACAAACTACAGACTTACATTCCAGTGTTACACTACCCATTACTGCTTCCCAAACCTCCTTAAATTGTCTCGACAATTCCAGATAAACGTCTCTTTCCACATACACATATCCACTTTCCAAGTTATATTTAAGGAGATATTGGAAGCGTATATGCTGTATGCTCTCAAACAGGCTACTTGGCGGAGGACCTGCTAGCTACTCAGCTTGTTAATTTAGTTTACTCAGAGTTTCGATTGCCATCGGCACATGGATCAAGGATTTATAAATTTGTTTTTATCACAACCGCTTCGAAAATTGGATTTTTCCTCTGTGAAATCTAACGAAGGCAGGGCTGAGATGCTGATGTTGGAAAAAAAAAATGTTGTTCCCTACAGCAAGGGCGTAGACAAGGGGGGGGCTTGGGGGGGCTTCAGCCCCCCCAAATATTGATGTCCGGCAAAAAAAAAAAAGAACAGAAAAAGGGGAGAAGGAAAGAAAGAATGAAACAGAAAGCAATCATAGCAGAGAAGTAAATGTTTAGCTTGTCACATATCTTTATCAATTGTTGCATTCTTTATCAATTGTTGCATATTACAGGGGAAGTAAAATTATCATCAAACAATGCTTACCAGAAGGGCTAGAATAGTTGCAATCGGTCAGAGAATAACGCAACAGTTTGGCGATATCGGACTCAAAGACCTCGTGTGATTTTCTCCGAGAAACGAATAATGTGCTCCAATTCAATCACATATCGCCCATTTGGACGAAAAAGGTCAACACGTTGGCTGAAAAGATTTTTTCAGAACTTTTTCACCATAAATTTTTTTTTATTGAGATCCCAGTCATTTGTTCAGTAATTGTTTATTCACAAACGAGAGATACGAACTTTCGAATAATTTTCACGGAGAAACCCTTGAGATACAGGTAAAAAATCTAACCCAGACACAAAGTCACTATTTAACTGGTGTAAATATGATGAATATGAATAATTTTCGCTAGTATTCCGAGAAAGGATCACTAAGGTTACATTTTTGATAAGTTTGGCAACTTCAGAACGAACACAAAAACTCATGCGGTCAACCAGGCATCAATGCACCGCTCCTGCAATCTAGGCAAAATAGTATTGTCTAAGAAATAACTTGAATTATAGTGCAAACCCCGGATTGAATGATCATTTCACCTTGTATATCACTGTAGTGATCGCCACTGTTATAGGACATTTTCGCAAAAAAAAAAGTTCAACTTTTACCGCTCAAATGCTCCCAGTGAGCGCCAATTTACCATCAATTTACAAAAAAAATCTACGCTGCGAGGGGGGATACCCCCTCTCAGACTCTCCCCCTAAGCCCCCCCGAACTTCACAACTTGTCTACGCCCTTGTACAGTTTTGTGACATCATCTGCCTACCCTAGTAAAACCGAACCTGTCTCGACTAAACTTTTATACCGTACTGAAATAAATCCTTGATTCATGTGCAGTGGCAGGCATCCTTGACACTCGGTACATTGTCTATTGTACTCAAAATCTCTTGTACTGTGTTAAAACAAGATTGGTTTGAATCTGGATCACTGAGATGGACACAGGCAGCTTGGAGGTAGCCTACCTGTCTCAGTTAGGAAGTCCATGAGTAGGCCTGTGATATTTGCCCGTTCTGGCTTGAAGTTGTCGTCATTGCGGTTGGTGCCTGTCAATAAGGTGATAATGTCGGGGATATAGGCGATGCCGGTTTACTCTAAAACTCTAGGATAGAACTCTACTTCTCACGGGTACTTTACACATAAATTAAACACAGTAATAGTCACTATGTACAAATAACCTGATTAGCACAAATTTATTCATTTCTGTTCACGGAGTAACAGTAATTTTGAGTTCATATTTTCCCACAAGGAACATAACCTGGCATAATGGAAGACTATCATCAGGAAAAATTTTACTGCCAAACTATTGGTGAAATAGGCTATCCAATTTCAGTAACCTAATATGGATTATCTATTGGCCAGTCCAGAAGGAAGCTCAGATAAACATCTTTAGGAAAGAAGACCTCAACTTCATAAGAGAAAAAAAAATCATATCATCAGTGGTCAAGCTGGTCGAACTGCATTAGATTGAATTTGGAATTCCTTCAACTTCCAATATATATTGTCATCAAGCTGACAATTTTTTAGTCTTGTTTTATACCTCAAAAAGTGCACCCCCCCCCCCTCCAAACCTAGATCTCCATAACTGTAAGGGGTTTTTTTCGCATTCCAGAGTGTCAATTTCATTTTATTATGCTGATTCCCTAGATCATGTGACTGTGACAGGAAAGTTTTCAATGAATAACAACTTCTCTTCTGGTGGCGGTGTTGTTCATCTGTTTCAATTAGAATGGCATTTCTGGTAACATTCTGTCCACATTACATTATAATTACAGCAAGTTGAGGGATATACCTTCATCTAGGTATTATACATTGATCAGGGTAGTTTTTAGTTTTAATTATTGTGGAAAATTCAGACATCCACATATAACCAGCAGACTAGTCCTTTTGTCGCTTGGGAGATACACACAACATGCCTCGGCGAGTAAAACAAATACTCATCAATACAATTTAACTAAATTTTCGTCTTTACTTGCCAAATGATGACATTTTTGAACACTGGAGGTTTGATCATCTAACTGAAAATTTATATCACAAATAATCAGGCCCCATAGGGTTTCCGGGGTTTGACCTAGGGTGTCACTGTGCACTTCAATCATATTCACTCACTCACTCGCTCAATTCACAGTTCATTTTGCATTCATTGTTTTCTTTCTCTTCCTCAGGTACTACTGTGATTACTGTGACACATACCTGACCCATGATTCTGTGAGTATATCAGTCACCATGGTAAACTCCTAACAGATACCAACTGTCTGATCTCTAGTCATGACCACCCTGTCAAATATTGACACTGTAAGAAGTACAGGTTTTGTAAACTTGCATATGTTTTTATGATTATAAGACAGATTTGGGAGAAACTTTAGATCATCCAACAAAACAGTCTAACAGGGAAGGGTGGATTGATTGAATGAGAAATAATCTGTGTATTGTTTGTATCATTTCAGCCATCAGTCCGGAAAACACATTGCAATGGCAGAAAACACAAAGAAAATGTCCGTTTATATTACCAGAAGTGGTTAGAAGAACAGGTTCAGAAACTGGTAGATGACACAAGTAAGTATAGGTGGTTACTTGGCCAAATTATTGCTTTCCACAGAGCAGAAGGAGGAGGTTCATTTTGACAGTAACACTAAATAATGGCCCCCACCACTTGATATATCTCAGTCCAATGTGAATAAACAGAATCAGGTTCTTCAGTTTGATGGAATATGCTGAGGTTTGGCCATTTTGATATCTTAACTGAATAACTAAGCTGATTAGAAAATATTTGTAAGAAGGTATATCTATCATGTCTATGGTAGAAAACATATGTTTAATATGTTTGCATTCATCCTTGCAAGTTCCTTAACATTGACATTATATATCTTTTCATTACAGCTGCAGCATTCAAAGCAGGTAAGTCACTTTCACTTTGTCACATGTGGCTTTTTCTAATGTAATGTACTTCACATTTTTCTTTCTGATAACCTTGATAAATAGCCAAGGGCTTGCCGTTCGGCTAATAAATATCTGTAAAATCATTATGTAAAAACATTATATCCTGTCGAGAATGTATGTGCATACCATTCATTTCAAGACTCAAACTGGCTATGAATTTCTGAATGCCATTCAATGACCTACATTATGTCCATGTTTTTGCATGCTCCCAGGGCCAAGTAGTAATACATGATTGAAGTAACTCATCTCACAACGTTTTTTCTGTCGTAATCCTAACGTGTTACATTTTGTTTCTATAGGTTCTGGGAAGACCTCGTCCAATACCCCATCAACACAGGCTCCACCTGTTAATACGGGGCCTGGCCCTGGGGGTCCTATGCCCCCAGGTGTCCCTTTGATGGGGCACGGACCAGGTGGACCAATGGGCCCGCCTATGATGCAAGGTAAGGTGCCAGTCTGTAAGTATAATCTTCAATTCTCTCTCTCTCTACAATCCCCAATGGGGGCATCCGTAGTGTTTATGGTTAAAACTAAACTCAAACCCATTGTACTCTCAATGTAATGTAGCATATATGTGGCAAAATTTTTTGGCACAAATTTCTGAGAGTACCAAATTATTTCTGTGTATCTTTTGTGATGTTGAGTGTGTAGCCAAAGACCTTGATAATAGACTGGTATTAATTTTCTTAAAACTACAGCCAGATAACATTGTCTATCAAGCACTTTATGTCCTTCAGTTTAGTTTAAATACAAGCACTTGTTTATTATGATTAAAGACCCATTGGTAACTAGGGTTCGTGTTCTCTATTCAGTGTTTGCATCAGTCTGGATGACCAGGCATTTTAATACTGCACCTACAAGCATAATAATGTCATGTTACACGCAACTGATATTCTGCATGTGATTTTCCAAAATTCACTCTTATCGGCCAGTACATATAGCATGGGTAATTTAATAAGTTATTTAAAATGTAAACTTTTTTTTTCAGTTGGTATGAGACCTCCAATGGGCATGGGTCCAGCTATGGGTCCAATGGGAATGATGGGCCCAATGCCTGGAATGAGACCACCGTTAATGGCAGGGCCACCTCCGGCCAAACTCATGAAGAAGCAATGACAAGACAACAGGCTCCACTCAAATCTTTCAGTATCCACTGACCAACTCAAACAGAATACTACAGAACAGAACAGATTTAATTTTAAAAAAAACAAACTGGAACATTCTTGTAATGTCGGACACCCAAATATAGCAATGTGACTGCATGCTTCTAAACTGTTTTAGATATACACTATACTACCAACTTGATGTAACATTCTATTCATCCTTAAAGAGCATTAGTCTGATGACAGAATTTGACTATCAGTACGGAATATTTATGTGCACCTGGGACAATAACCCCCCTTCCCTATTGAAGATAATAGGTATGTTCCATTATCTTAACATTTTGATTTGGACTACGGTGCTGGACCATTCCTTTCCTTCACATTGGGGGTTAGACATAAATGCCCCGTTCTTAGTTTACTTTAGTACTCTTGTCTAATTAAACCTTTTCCTTTAATAAGAATTAAGTAGATAATTACAGGTAATCCCATTATGACATCCCTATAATGGCAAGATAATTCACATCTTGCTCTATATCTCATCGATCTTGTTTTTAAAATTCCATATTTGCCTTTTATCATTTTGTGTTTGTATACAGATTGTCTTTGTTATCATCTTGATAAGATATGTCATTGTGAATGTTCTTTGCCAGGTTGTCAGCGTAAATGTGTGTGTATGAGAGAATAAATATTTCCATGTCAATTACAGTTGTTTTGGTTTTCTATGTCCGCATTCTTTGGGTATGCAAGTTCATTTTGTCAAATGTATGTTCTCTTCATCTTGATGAATTAGGGCTGTTCCATTTAAAAAGGTATGGGAGGGGCGGAAGGCAGCTTTGAATTATACCCCACCACCCATAGAAATTTTATTGGCTTTCCCAATGTTGTAACATGGATTGAAGAGAATTTCCCCCCTATGACCCATAGAATAATTTATTGAGTGCCTTCCTCCCCTCCCATATCTTTTTAAATGGAACAGCCCTTAGGGAGTAACAATGTCATGGGAAAAATACCTGATCGGCTGACTACATTCTACCCAAAGAAATCTCCAGAATGAAGACTGATTCCTGTAATAGTCTGCATCTCGGTCATGCTTTTATTGTATTCCAGTGATATTCTGTATCTCAATCATGCTTTTAATGTAGATGTTCATGTGGACACTGACTACAATGACCACACAGACCCTAGCCCAGCTCTTGGATTTGGGTTGCTATGAATACCCCAGGTCATGGAAAGAATTAAGGGCCTTGGCTCCTCGGACTGTTGTAAGAGTTGACTAACTGGGGCACTCAGGGGTTCCCTGGAGTAAGAAGAAATAGGACCCCGGGGTCCTGGATGTGAAGAGAAATGGGACTCAAACATAATGATATGACTGAAATATTGTTGGAAGCGACGTTAAATCATATTCTCCGACTTGCAGTTGAGCAGAATGGGTCACTTTACGTTGCAAGATGGTATTATAGTCAGTGATGTCATTTGCAGACTTGCCAATCACTATTTGTAATCATGTAAAATGGGAGAACTGGAAAATGACGAGAACTACCTTGTTGCTGAATGTTACATAGAAGAGGAAACCTGTTTATCAAAATTAATAAAAGAAAATACCACTGACAAAAAAATCCTGTAATTGCAGAATTGACAGGTCAAACTAGGGCACACAAAAGTTCAACACGGCGAGTCCAACATTATTAACCTTCCAAAATATCCAGGACAATATTGATGATTCTCTTTGGTTCTCTACAGATTTTTCAAAAATTATGTTTCTCAGATTCAGAAAATAGTTTCACTGATATTTCCATTCATGGGTGGGAAAAAAATGTGCTGATCCTACATACAGTTCATCTTCCCACTTGTTCCATTCTTTTGGGTAGTCTTGTTCCATTCTTTTGGGTAGTTCTTCTCTCCTTTTGAAGCTATTAATTTCCAAGAACCTTCAATCTTACTGAATTGGAACGATATGCAAGAGGTGGGAAACTTGATGATGTCTGGCGACAAAAAAGCAACCATATGACTACAGGAAAGCATTCGTCGACACCTAACATTCAGTTCCGAGAATTCAGTGGATTCTCGGATGTAGCCTTAGGATTTCAGCCGCACTTTTATTGCAGCTGTTCGTGTGGAGACAATGAAGTATCCACACGGCCCCTATCACCGGCTTAAGCGGAATTAGATATGCTAGCTCAGGAGCTGTGATGACAGATCAGCTCAAACAATTCATCTGATGTTAATGGATGAGCATCGTGGACGTCTGATGGAGTAGACTCCTCAACATGGGGTAAAACTGGTAAATGCAAGAATACCTAGGAATGCTATCCTGTAATGCCCGACGTCGTACGGCTTAAATTTCCCACCAAAACAATAAACCTACATATATTTGTCGAGAGACATGTACAGGGGACGGGCCTCTGGGACTGACAGTCTACCAGCAGAATCCTACCATATACAGGTAATAAATTGGAGCGATATGCAAGAGGTGGGAAAAATTGATGACGTCTGGCGACTAAAAAGCAGACATATGACTACAGGAAAGCATTCGTCGACACCTAAGATTCAGACCCGAGCGACACCTAAGATTCAGACCCGAGAATTCTGTGGTATCCCAGTCGCGCTTTTATTGCAGCTGTTCATGTGGGGACAATGAAATATCCACACGGCCCCTAGCACCGGCTTAAGCGGAAATAGACACGCTAGCTCGGTTCACCACCAATTTGGTTTCAGTGAGTATGCCGCAGATGTTCAGGTGTTCATGTGTAGAAAATCACATCTGTCTATGACGTCAATTAAAGGATATCCGAGATTGTGTAGTTCACAATGCTCAGTCTTGCTATGGCCTGATTTAATAACATTGGAAGGTGGCATGCGCATTCTCCATCCCAAAGGGAAGAACTGTATACTGGGATAACCCATCTGGTGTTCCAAAAGCAAAAATGTGCTTGGCTCTGTCACTAACCTTCTGATAATATTATCTTGTTCACATAGGCAGTTTCACCAAACTGATCAACGCAATCGTTGATTCTATGAATCAAATAGGAGTCCAAACGTAGAAAATTGCATGGTGGAATGATAGGAGTCAAACCCACATCACCCTATTAAAATCTTTATGAACCATTTGGTTTCTGTATCAGTACAATATGTGAACTCTAGCTCCTTCGATTTGACTATGCTGTGCTGCTCTAAAATGTACTACAGCCCTTCACATACTGTAATATTTGTATCGGGATTAAACCATACAGGATTAAACCTGTATGGATGCTGCTTAATTAGCTTCGCCAATCTACGTCTTGAACAACAAGAGTACAACCAACTATTTCTTTTGCACTTTAATTTGGTATGAAATTCAGTAATCTTATACCAAATTGAGTAAACAGTGGCAATGCTCTAAACGTGTTGATGTATGTTATTTATGTTTAATCACTTCGTCATTGTTAATTTTTTACGATTTTTAAACAGGGAAGTTTCCCTGTTTCTTGCAATGCTAGGTGAACTGGCTTATGGGTAATTTCAGGGGTGCGATCTATCCTTTCGATATGGTTTTCATTACAACACCCCTGCGCAAAATGAGAGAATGACTGAAAGTTCCGCGTCACTCCGTTTATTGAATGCGCTATGAAGTAGTTCGACCTAGTTTCGAATAATTTCTCTGAATTAATCTCACGACGAGCCGTTTCTAGGTGCAGATATTGAAGAATATGTCGAATGCGTTTCCTGGACAACACTTCTGCTGATATCTTGAGAGATTTTCTTCGAAAGATTGTGTTTTGTCTGTAAACTGGTCAATATGGCACAGGTCGTAGTCACGGAATATGCCCACTTCATCTTCGGTTCTGATAGCCAATGAAATACACCGAATTTACGAAAAGACGTCATGTTTCAAGATCGGCTGAACCGCACTGCCAAAATTATAGTGCAGTCCCGGTGAGAGAGTTTGAAAAGGAGAGACGAGGAGGCAGTTTCGTTTTCGTTCCATCAGTCGACTGGAGAATTTTGACACTGTGCGAGTGTGACATTCGGACAGATCGAGGTGTGTAAAACGTTTTATACCCGTCACTGAATTCATTACTTGTTTCCCGGCGCACACTTGTTAATATTATCAAATAAATGAATATTGCAAGTTTCCGCGCTACTGCATGACTGAAAGCATGCACATGGCATGACTGAAAGCCGCCGTTTTGTGTGCTAAGTTTGAAAACATTTCTTGCAAGGAAAACTTGATTTATTTCATCAAGCGAAAACATCCTTTTTACTGCAATTTTCAAATTGACTGATCTTATCGTCCTGCATCATTTGTCATCCAGCAAAAGTAATGTTCTTGATTCTTACCATATCCGTAATGGCAGCTCGTTGAACAGGTCAGGGAAAAGGACTAACTGAGATATATATCCCAATTGGGATAAAATATCGCAATTTGAATATTTTTTTCATACTTCCATATTTTCAAGCTGGCATATTGTGCTAGTAGTTCTTCTGTTCGTTTAAAGACATACACCAGTGGTTATTGATAGGAAGTATACTGCAACAACAACATCAAAAAGTATTGCATGTAATTGCAATTGCAGAGAATAATGTCGACGAGAAAAGGTCAGCAAAATTATACAATCGTATTGTCAGTTTTGTGAAGTAGATTCTATCTTGTTTTTGGTAGTTTTGATGCCGAAATCCGACATTGCCGTTTAGTATGAAAATCGGTGAAAATATCCCAATTAGGATATATTTCAATATCCAAACTTTGATTTAATATCTTAGGTGGGATATATACCCAATCTTAATAAATCAATATCCTATCAATGCTCCCCAATCGTATATGTCGCTATGTAGGATCTTACTGATTTCAATTAAATTTTGTGTTCGGAGCGCCCAGCTCATGAATATTTAATAGTCTTATGACATCACGACCGCATTTTAACTACTTTACTTGAGTCGGGCAGGGGGGATAGGTTCATGGACTCTGCGTTAACTCAAGGTTACGTCAAGGACGAGTCCATAATTCTACCCCGCATTATGGAGCCAACCTGGCGGGTGGGCGGCAACATCAGAAGATTCCCCCACAGCTTGGCGTGTGCTTCGGCTGAGCCAACCAGAAAGCACTTGTCATTACGTTCCCTTCAAAGCACTATGAAAACCTCTCGGGATCGGTCAACACGCGCCTTACTGCAAGCCGGTTAGATCATAACAGCGACATATCCAAATGGGGAAGCAGTTAGGATTTAATTTTAATTAGATTGGATATATACCCCACTTAGTGCTTTGCTCTGACCTGTTGAAGTTGACAAAATAATTTTCCGTTTGGGCCAGGCAGTGGAGGTAAATTTATTTTTTGATGTTAATAATGGTTTTCTGTGTCTGTGATTGAAATTTTTAGTAACGTAAGGGTATTTTTTCTGTGTGCAATTGCTGAATGGATTTCAAAATAATTATTCGATGTACCGGTAGGCATACGTGTAATCTTGAAGAAGACCTATAGGCTACTTATATTATTTTCTGGTTGTCAATTGCCACACAAATAAATTATGAATATGAATCAGATTCAGTGACTTCATTCTTGTACATGTCTACAATAACAATGTCATTGAGCTTTGACTGCAGGTTGCTGTGTGCATGAATACATAAACCATGAATGAAAGCCGATCTGCTTCCTGGGCAACAATGTTCACTATGATGCGGACACCGACCTCGGCAATATTGTAGGGTTACTACCAAAATGTTATCTTGTTTAGTTCAGATAATATACAATTTTTAATCTTCGGTGTTGTGTTCTTTATCGGGGAAAGGTAATTCCATTGGGTTGTCAAACAATTGTGATAACAGTTGAACGCCTCAACAAAATTGTTTCCATCGTCCACTGGTACCACATATGCAACTCTCATTTGCCTAGACTTTCTTTACAGTATTGATGAAGTCTCTTCAATAATTAGAGCTAAGCTTCACAAATTCACATCACGTATGCAACGAGAGACACATCAGAAATATATTGAACAGGACCAATTCCTTCCCTGTTTTTTAGCAGCCTTGGATGCTTTCATTTAAATTCTTAAATTGTTTTCCATGAGCTGAATATACGCATTACCCGGGAACTTAATGATTTTGGCGATTACCTCTCTATCTGAGGTTTAGCATAACTAAGCGAAAGAAAGGCATATACGTAATAATAATTGATAATAATCAGTGATGTTTAATTATTTTTTACGTAAGGTTCAATAGGTCTTAAAACGAGCGGTAGCCGTATTTTTAGAAAAATGTGGTGCAAAACACTTCATTATATTTAAACAAAAAGAGATCAATTCTGGAAACAATTTTAGGTCTTTGTCACTGTTTTCAATAGCAGCCTGATATCGAAAATAGTAACGTTTTTGTTTATAGTATCGGTCTATGTTGTTATAAAAAACCTGTTGTGGTGCTCAAATTGGTAGTTTGCTGGACTGTTAACATTATACTGTTCAGACAGGTGTGCGAATTTACTGTCCAGAACAGCTGGAATGATTCCGTTTGTGATACGCCAAAGCCAGTGATACCGGATTCTACAGCATTGTCTTATTCATTGTCTACCACACTGACTAGATTTAACCCAGTTTCCGTTCATGGCATTTTTGAGAGCCTGGTGATATGAAGTATCAATTGTTTTCTTTCTGTCTGTGTGATAGTTGATATCATGCACTCCCTTCTCAATGCGACAAATTCCACTAAACTTGGACTTTCTCTTACATCTATTCTCGTGACCACGGATTAATCTTGTCCCGTGCGTATTTGCAATGCATATAACGTTTGGTGTGATGGAAAAGAATGTCTTGATGATGAGTGTCCCTTTCATATCCTTTTCTATTGCAACCAAGGACGGACACTTGTCCCCAATGTGGAGAAAAGTGTCCTAGCTGGGTATGAAGATAGGGGCGAACACTCGTAGCCACCGGACATTCTTAGCCTCCACACCGGCTTTGGAATAGGATTACTTCAACAATCTCTACATTTATTCGAATTCATACGGTGACATAAGATCTCCCGCAAATTACAAGCGTCTAGTCCGTCATTCATAATTCAGCCGTCGTCCATTAAAGAATATCCGCGTCCATAATTCAAATACATATTCCATATAACAGTATTAGCACCGAATTCAAAAAGACAATCATAGTATACATAAACATAGGGTAGTTTCCTACAAGAGAGAAGCGGTCAAAAGTTTTCAATGATGCCGACAAGACATGATGTTCCAAAAATATAAAATCCGTATCGCTGATCAGTATTCTTAGTCCATAATAATCGTTGTAAAGTCGTCATCTAGAGAATGATGTATCTCAGTCACGCTTTGATTGTGACTCAGGGTTAAGCGGAATTAGATACAAGTTACGAAACGTAACGCCACAGATCTTGCACGCTACGCTCGTATTTTGCTATCAGCCTGCGATATGTATCGCTAAATTTGAGAAACTTTGAGTGGAGACGCTTGGTGGAATAGCCCTGTTTTATAAGTTTCTGGAATAATGTTTTGTGACGTTGATTAAAATCGTCACATTTAACACAGGATCTAGCAAATGCTACTAGGCGAGATATGTATACGCCATATGCAGGTCCCACTGGTATATTACTGTCCAGAAAGAGATAGTTTACGATGTCGAAATTGTAATCATCTCTTTTGTCATAAAGTCGACGAGAGAATGCCCGCTTCATTTTTATACAGATATAGATCTAAATATGATGTGCCTGTAGGGCTATCTGTAGTTACCTTCAAATCCAGCGAAGGTGGATATATATCCTTCACTACGTCATTATGTCTCCCCCAACTATGTTGGGGGGAGACATCTAGTGTTTGTGCTGTCTGTCGGCCTGGATGGATGGATGGATGTCTGGATGGATGTCTGTCCGTCCCCTTGTCTGCAAGATATCTTGAGAACTACTGGATGAAATTTCACCAAACTTGGATGGAAGCTTCATTGGGATAGCCCCCTCATTTGATTAGGTTTTGGTGTGTGTGCGTGCATTCATCCGTGTCCGGTGTCCGTCCGTCTCTCCATCTACTTATACATGTATATACAGGCCTTGTCTGCAAGATATCTTGAGAACTACTGGACGGAATTTCACCACACTTGGATGGAAGCTTCAGTGGGATAGCCCCCTCATTTGATTAGGTTTTGGTGTGTGTGCGTGCATTCATCCATGTCCGGTGTCCGTCCGTCCGTCCATCTACTTGTACATGTATATACAGGGCTTGTCTGCAAGATATCTGGAGAACTACTGGACGGAATTTGACCAAACTTGGATGGAAGCTTCATTGGGATAGCCCCCTCATTTGATTAGGTTTTGGTGTATGTGGGTGCATTCATCCGTGTCCGGTGTCCGTCCATCCGTCCATCTACTTGTACATGTATATACAGGCCTTGTCTGCAAGATATCTTGAGAACTACTGGATGGAATTTCACCAAACTTGGATGGAAGCTTCATTGGGATAGCTCCCTCATTTGATCAGGTTTTGGTGTATGTGTGCATGCATTCACCCGTTTCCGGTGTCCGTCCGTCCGTTCATCTACTTGTACATGTATATACAGGCCTTGTCTGCAAGATATCTGGAGAACTACTTGACGGAAGTTGACCAAACTTGGATGGAAGCTTTATTGGGATAGCCCTCTCATCTGATTAGGTTTTGGTTTGTGTGTGCGTTCGTCCATGTTCGGTGTCCGTCTGTCTGTCCATGTACTTGTACATGTATATGTATATACAGGCCCTTTCTGCAAGATATCTGAAGAACTACTGGGCAGAATTTCACCAAACTTAGATGGAAGATTCATTGGGATAGCCCCCTCATTTGATTAGGTTTGGGTGTGTGTGTGTGCGAGCGTTCGTTCGTGTCCATCCGTCCGTCCATCTACTTGTACATGTATAATATACAAGCCTTGTCTGCTAGATATCTGGAGAACTACCCCACGGAATTTCGCCAAACTTGGGTGGAAGCTTCATTGCAATGGGCTCATCTGATTAGGTTTCGGTATGCATGCATGCGTTCGTCTGGGTATGTTGTCTGTCTGCCTGTCCATCTACTTACACATGTATAGACAGGCCTTGTCTGTAAGATATCTGGAGAACTACTGGACGGAATTTCCCCGAACTTGGATGGAAGCTTCATCGTGATGGCCTCTGGTGAACTTCACCAGACTTGGATGGAATCTTTATTGGAATGGCCTCCGCATCTTATTATGTTTTGGTGTGCGCGCGTGTTTGGTGTTCATCCGTTTGTCTACTTGTACATGTATAGACAAGCCTTGTCTGTAAAATATCTGAAGAACTACTGGATGGAATTTCCCCGAACTTGATCGTGATGGCCTCCTCATCTGATTAGGTTTTGGTTTGTTTGCGGGCATCCATCTGTTTCTGATGTCCAGCTTTGTTACATGTATGTACAAGACTACTCTTGTCTACAAGATATGTGGAGAACTACTGGATGAAATTTCACCAAACTTGGATGAAAGCTTCATTGAAATGGCCTTATGATCTAATTAGGTTTTGGTGTGAGCTAGTGCTTGCGTGGGTCCATGCAAAATGTGCTTATCTGTCTGTCCAGTTTTTGTTCACTCCATATCTTGGAAACTACTGAAGGCAGATGCATGATACTTCTATACGGTACAGCATGTATACTATAGGTGTGGCTGTTGTATGTTCCTATAATGTGATCAGTTTCGAAATAGTTGATGCTTCACAATTACATGTATTTCACATTGGTTGGACGCTGTAGATGTCGGCAATCCACTCATTGCTATATAAATCCCGACTCCTCACAGGGTTACTGCAACAATGAAAATCGCCTCTTTGTAATTAATATTTTTAGATGTGCAGCTTTGTTTAGGATACTTATTGCTACATTCATTTTATAGCACTTTCCCTTAAATTATGTGCCCACTCAAGGCACGGTAGGAGGTTGGGGGACACTATTTTTTTGCTTAAAAAAACAACCAGCATATAGGCTTCATGCCGAAGCGGCAACTCAAGGGTCAAAGTGAAACCTCTAGTTTATATAGCGATTATCCACAGCGAGAAGATCGTCTATATAGCTTTTGGTGAATGAGAAGGAACGGGCTTTGAATGCATCGGTTTTTGAAAGCGCCTGCATATAGTCATATTCATAAGAGAACAGATACAGGTCAGCCAACAGGGGTGCACAATTAGTACCCATTGGAATACCTATATGCTGCTGATATATTGTGTTGCCAAATTTCAAATGCCAAAGTCATGCCTTTGTGATAGATTTCTTGCAGAAGCGAGTCTCTAGGGATTTGAATGGCGGGACATAGTGACTGCATTTACAGGGCGAAATTGTTGCAGTTTTGGTTGCAAGTATAGAGCTAGTTTGAAAAGTGCTCTGAACTTAATGTCGGAAAACTGTCTATCTGACCTCATTAGGTGGTTCTGGTATTTCATTGGCTAAACTTCAGGCAGCAATTGTCACTCACTGACCAAGCTGATGCAGGTGATGTATTTTCAGGTGAAGCATGTGAAGTCAGAAGTCCCAATTCCCCTCTCTGATTTCAGGTTAATATTACCAATGTAGTTCGCGGGCAGATTTATGGATGCCCGCTAAAAGAAAAATTCGGTTGGATAAATTGGGGCGATATGCACGAGGTTGGAAAAATTGACGTTTGGCGACTAAAAAGTAACCAAGAAAGCTTCCCTCTGTCCCTCACATTCATATCCGGGAATATGGTGGATTCTCAGACATAGCCTCAATATCTCGACCGCGCTTCAATTGCAGCTGTTCATGTGGAGATTATGTAGTATCCACACGGCCTCTAACACCTGCTTAAGGATACTGAGCCCTCCTGCAGATACTTCTACACACCGTCTAGAATTTGTATTTATACAGCTAAAAGTATGCCTTATAGCTGTGGTAATGTATATATTTGGTGAAAGCGCATTTCTTATAGATTCCAAATGTATAAATGTGTTGACTGTAAATCTGTTAGTTGTGAAGATATTCGAATTAAAAAAAAAACAATAATTAAAAAAAATTAGCGTTCTTTTTCAAATGGCTATTTTCAAAAATGCATTCAACTTATCATAACTTACATCATCATTTCTTGTAGAAGACAACTCCAACAGAAACTTGGTATCTCAGTTTTGTCAATTTTGGTTTAGTTCTTATTCAATTGACATTTAATTCAACTTCAAAGATCAAAACTGCTCGATTTTGTAAAGAAATATTCCATTAAATATCAATAGAATGAGAACTAGACCAAAATTGATAGAACTGAGACACGGATTTCTTGCTGGAGTTGTCTTCTACATGAACGGATGAAGTAAGTTATGATAAGTTGAATACTTTTTTGAAACTAGCATTTAAAAAATTAAAACTAAATTTTAAATTAATTTTCTTTTAAATCCAAATATCCAAATACAGGTTTACAGTGAACACATTTATATATTTGGAATCCTTAACAAATGTGCTTTCAAGAAATATATACATTATGTGTAAAAGTGTGTGCAGGAGGGTTCAGTACCCTTAAGCCGAATTAGATACGCCAGCTCGGGAGCTGTGGTCACAGATCAGCTCAAACAAAGAACTCATCTGATGTTAATAGATGAGCATCGTGGATGTCTGATGGAAACGCCTGAAGATAGGATATACTTATTAAGTGTAAGCCTACCCAGAAAAACTAACCTGTAAGGCCTGACGTCGTACGGCTTAAATTTCCCACCAAAACAATAAACCTATATATATTTGTCGAATGAAATATACAGAGGGCGGGCCTCGGGAACTAACAGTTCACCAGCAGTATCCTACCAAATTGGAGCGATATGCAAGAGGTGAAAAAAACTGAGAACGTCTGGCGACTAAAAAGCAACCGTATGACTTTACAGGAAAGCTTCCCTCGTCATTAAACATTCATATCCGAGAATACGGTGGATTCTCGGACGTAGCCTTAGTGTCTCAGCCGCGCTTTTATTGCAATGTTCACAAGGAGACTACGAACTATCCACACGGCCCCTAGCACCGGCTTAAGCGGAATTACATACGCTAGCTCGGGAGCTGTGACGACAGATCAGCTCAAACAAATAATTCATCTGATGTTAATGTATGATCATCGTGCATGTGTGATGGAGTAAACGTCTCAACATGGGGTAACACTGGTAAATGCAAGAATACCCAGAAAAACCACCCTTTAATGCCCGACGTCGTACGTCTCACCAAAACAATAAACCTGCATATATTTGTCGAATGACATGTACAGAGGGCGGGCCTCCGGAACGAACAGTCCCATTTTATTCACGATTTTAGGACACAAAAAAGACATCTGTTCACAGTAACGAGGTTTTTACTACAACTTTAAAAACTGACCGGTCACCTTGTATAAATTTGCTACAAAGTCCATTTTCGCTACTGTCCTCTTCCCTTGACCTCTCAGACGTGTTGTGTGCAGCCATCGCATGCGCAGACATCCATTCAATCTGTCATGCTGTATGAAATCGCCACAACGCCCATTTTCGATACAGCCCATTGGTGTCGCCTGCTCTCTATAATCGCCACACGTCAAAATCATTTATTACCTGCAATGACATCCATTCCATGAAAAGGAGCACATGTTCATGTGAGCACATAATTTCAGTTTGGTTGACCGCGCACTGCACAGTATGTCTGACTGGTTGATTGTCTTTGAATTGTTCTGTAAATCTTATATATACACATGAAACCTGATGTAAACTACCATTCCTGACGAGATGAATAAATATATGTCGAAATATTGATCTACGAAATGCTTTTCGCTAATATTTTCGGAATCACTTTCCTCCTGTGTTATGACAAGTTAATCAGTGAATCCCAACACGGATTTGATATAGCAAATTTATCATAGGGTCACAAGGTCACGGAAATTTGCTACAAACTTCATGTAGAATCCACTCATTCTCAACATTTCCGAGTCAAACCTCGCATAGCGGTCTAATGAGACAGGTGGCTGGGATACAAATTGTTGCCTGTATATGGTAAGATTCTGCTGGTGGACGTTTCGTTCCCGAGGCTTGCACTCTGTACAAATCATTGTGATTGTAGTTTAGTGACTGTTAACGCTTGGTTGGCGTCGGCCCTCACAGGTATTTGTTCTGAATACGAACTTGCATTCAATAAATACTCCCTCGTTGGGCCGTTTTTGTACTATCTAGCGGTCACATAGTTAATATTTTCCAACAGATGACTTGATAGGGCTATTACATCATCGCTCTGAAATATTTGTATCTTATACCGCTCAAGCCGGTGCTAGGGGCCGTGTGGCAATGTCATTCAATATGTCTACATGAACAGCTACAATAAAAGCGTGGCTGGGATCCATACAAATCTCCACAGAGATCACTTTCGGTTCTTAGAAACGTTTCTAGAAATATGCAGTCCGTATATTTGTATGTGGAGCCATATGACTTCTTGTCAGTACGCTAGCATCGTTTTCCACCACCCTTTTAATAATGTGTTTAACAAGCTTCCCAGGCAAGCATGACTAACGGTTCAGCCAGTAACACCGCATGCCCTCTCACGAGAACGAGAGTTTTAGTGTCGGTGTTATATAAAGCGGCAATCTGTCTGACTCGATCATGATGATCCGGTTCACTTCGAACAAATTATTACATTTAACTCTCTTTTAGTGATTTTAACAGTGGCTTATTGTCTGCCTTTACTCTCAATAACTACCTCAATGTTTTCAGCTGGTTATTCCTTGTGACGTTATGCATCAGTGCATCATCAATGTACACCGCGCAATGGTCCTATCCTTTTATGTGCTGATTTATTAAGCCTGGAATTTTTCATCCCAAAGGGCATACCATTATACTGAAATAGACCACCTGGTGTTGGAAAACTGTGAATTTCCTTAGCTTTGTCAGATACGGCACTTGTCAATACCTTTTCAGTAAGTTGATATGGTTACATATAGTTTCTTTTCAGTAAGTTGATATGGTTACATATAGTTTTAACCTTATCTATGCAATATTATATTCTTACTAGCAATCAGTACGTGTCAAAGTACTTAGCTGACGGCAGTTAATAAAAAGTCTCTCTGAACCATCTGAATTTGGTATCGCTCCATAGATACAAGGCGTAAACGGAAGGAGGTTAAGACTATAAAAGTACAGCCTGAAGATGGGTTATATACAAGGCACCCTACTTGGCTCAAACGGAGTAAGATTGATGAATTCCAAGGGGGTCGGGGTCAGATCATGAATATGAGTTGCATGGGTCGACGTAAAAGAAATAATTTTCAGATTATTAGAGTGATTATGAAGAAAGTATTCATCCTAGAGATATAGTCAGTAGTATATAAAGGCTATTTCGACGCTCTGGCGCCTCACTGCGCATGCGCGACAAAGTGGTATGCGCAGGAGTGTTGTGCGCAGGTATGAGATTTTGTGGCGGTTTTGTGGTGGTGTTCTGCGCAAGTGTGACGTCATGTATGACGTCACTTCAGGTCTGCGTGAATCGGGCGTGTGTAGTCCTCCGCGGTGATGCGGTCTGGTGATGATGCGGTCTGCCTCCGCGGACAGAAAGTAGTCCCAAATTCTCCGGCATTCTCCGGCAATCTTCAGGGGCGAGAGGGATCCCTAGTGTACCGATTGGGTCGTATGAGGTATCAATGTGAAGCATTCGTGAAGGGACATCTGATGGGGTGGGTGTGGGGTTGAAATATCGTCATTCTGCGCATGAGCGGTAGACCAAGGATATGGAATTAGACGTTTTGGGGTCTAGGTGGGTCACTAGTGGTTCGATGGAGTCGAGTGAGGTATCAATGTGAAGCATATGTGAGGGGGCATCCGATGGGCTGGATGTGGGGTTGGAATATGGTCATTCTGCGCATGCGCGGTAGACCAAGGGTATGGGATAGACGTTTTGGGATCTAGGGGAGCCCCTGATGGTCCGATGGAGTCGTATGAGGTATCAATGTGAAGCATTCGTGAAGGAGCATCCGATGGGATGCGTGTGGGGTTGGAATATCGTCATTCTGTGCATGCGCAGTAGACCAAGGGTATGGAAGTAGACGTTTTGGGATCGAGGGGGGTCCCTAATGGGCCGATGGAGTTGTATGAGGTATCAATGTGAAGCCTATGTGAGGGGGCATCCGCCAGGACTAGTGTCTCGGTCGTTGTCCACATTCTGCGCATGCGCAGACAGGGAATTGTGGAAAAGGATATGGAAATAGACGTTTTGGGGTCTGGGTGGGCCACGAGTGGGCCGATTGGATCGAGTGAGCTATCAATGTGAAGCATTCGTGAGGAAGCATCCACCTGGGCTAGTGCGTCGTTCGTGTTACATTCTGCGCATGCGCAGACAGGGAATTGTGGGAAAAGGGTATGGAAATAGACATTTTGGGGACTAGGTGAGCCCCTAATGATCCTATGGTGTCGTATGAGGTCTTATTTTGAAGCTCTCGTGAGGGAGCACCCGCCTGGACTAGTGTGTAGTTCGTGTTCAACATTCTGCGCATGCGCAGACAGGGAATTGTGGGAAAAGGGTATGGAAATAGACGTTTTGGGGTCTAGGTAGGCCCCTAGTGGTCTGACGGGGTCGAGTGAGGTATCAATGTGAAGCATTCGTGAAGCAGCATACGACTGGATGGATGTGACGTAAAACTGAAGTCATTCTGCGCATGCGCAGTACACCAAGTATACGGAAATAGACATTGTGGCGCCGACATGGGTCACTATGGGTCCGATGGAGTCGTATGAGGTCTTATTTTGAAGCTCTCGTGAAGCAGCATCCGACTGGACTCATGATTCGTCCGTGTTCAAGAGTCTGCGCATGCGCAGTCTGGTCGTAGTATAGAAAGCAGGCATTTTGCGGATGCGTGGGGGTGTGTTTGACCCACCACTATGGGTCCATGGTTCTGCGCACAGACGTCACTTCCGGGTTTCACTAAAACTACCTCCGAACCCAGAAGAGTTCTAATTTTCGCTTAGACATAGGGTCCGGATTTTCAACATCCGGGTGTTCCCCGGCCCGGCCCGGCCCGCCCCGCCCCGGCCGCAGCGCGTGCGCGCGGGCTACTCCGGCAGCAGCACGCGCGAGCGCGCGGGTTATCCGGCCGCACACGGGCGCGGCATCACCGGAAGTGTGCGGGTGATTTTCGGATTATCCTAGGCCGCTGATTGGCTACTTTCTCCACGATGTTCAAAGCCAGTTTCACCGAATCCCCACATGTCTGTTATAGCCTTCATGCATTATGCTCATGTAGAAAACACACAAGACAGGGTTTTTTTGGTGAGATCTCATTTTGTTTTTTATTCAATAATAACTAACAACAACAACGTGAGAACAACCACGTGAAAACTGAAGCCCAGAACAGGGGGCTTGTACATTGAAATCGATAGAACTTAAGCCCAGAACAGGGGGCTTGAAAATTGAAAGAACTTAAGCCCACAACAGGGGGGCTTGTACATTGAAAGAACTCAAGCCCAGAACGGGGCTTGTACATTGAAATGATGGGCGGCCCAGTCATATACGAGTACATCGCGGTCCTCGGCCTTGGGGTACTCGTCAAACATCTGTACGATGGTAGATAAGGTTCTTCCCCGGCATCGATGGTACAGGTAAAACAAGCAATATTGTCCGCACACGCTACTGGTCAGGCTTTGCAACGTTTGACTGTTCCAGCACCACGTCTCTGTGCCTTGATCCATGAAGTCTGTTAAATCGGGATGGAGGGGTGGCAGGCCGTACGGGTCAAAGTATTCGCCCTGCTGTTCTGTCAAGTACACGGCCACCCAATGTTCACCGGGCCGATCCATCGGGTCCGTGTTGAGAACGTAAGCAGCAGGATACATACGGTCCAATGGGAACACATCTCGGGCGAACACCCCTTGAAAGACCACACGTGTCTCTGGGTCATTCTCCAGCACGGTGGTTATCTGGTCTGTATCCATGTTAGGTGGAGAAGTCACACAGGACGTTGCGCGCCTTCTCCACTTGAATGATGTTGTCAAACTCGGCGTAGCAGATCACATTGACGGTGCTCCGGAGGGCTCGTGCAAAGTGGATTTCCAACCGTAAATTGCCTTGCTTGGCGAGGGCCAGCTGATGGTCGTTCTCTAAGGTGGGGATCAGATCGAAACAGAACAACGTGTATCCGTTCGCGTAGTCCTCCCGACTAATCATATTCCCTTCGTCCTGGTTGATTTGACCGGTGGCTGTAAACAGGCTCTGATAGGCTCGAATGAAATTCGCGCGCCCAAAGTTCGGTGTTAAGGCCGTGGCTGGGACCTGTTGTCCATCCACATGCAGGGCCACAAAATTGATGCCGAAATGTTTAAAATCAAACGGGTTCTCTGGATAGGCTCCGCTGAAACTGGTATTTTCCACACAGGCCAGGATCAATCGCTTGGGTAGTTCCCCCAGGAACAGGTTTTCTTTGTTGGCGCTCATATTTCCAGCAGACACAGAGAACACTTTGAGGGTCGTGGGTAGCCCGGATAGGGTACTGGGCTGGTTTTGTTTCCAAGGCTTTGAGGTGTCCCAATTGAACGGCTGCATTCGGTTTCACTTTTCGGACATACAGGATTGCGTCTTGGATGACAATCTTATAGTCAGCTGCATGCCCGTCTACGTTAGTGGCAATCAAGGCGAAGGTCGGAGGCGCCCGTATCAGTCGGATTTTGAAGGGGATCTTGTTCAAGAGGTACCGGTCTTGCATGCAGATGTCTGCGTGCAGTCGACCCATGAGATCCACCGAGACGCCGTTCGCGATCAAAGCCTTCCGTTTGCTATATCCCGCATTGTCGTTCTCTGCGCCCATGTGCTCGGCTGTGTCCTGGTAGAATAAAGCGGCTGTCAGTTGAGATTTTTTAGCCTCTCGTCCATGCGATAACAGCGTCTCGATGTAGGCTCGATAGGGGTACGTGTTGGTCGAGTCACTGATGAGTTTGTCGCTGAGAAATATATCCACCTGTTGAAACATCGAGTGCAGCCAGAGATTCGTCGGGCCCACCGTTGCTTGGTCGACGACTCTGGAGCCATCTCCATTGACGACCTTGGCTTTCACATACAAGTATGTATGGGCTAAATCCACATAGGCCCTGTTTCGTTGATGCTGGAGAGCGGGAGATGCTCCACCCATAATCCTTGTTCGGCACTGGTCTGTGTGGGCGGGACGGTCCACAAATCAAATTCACTGTTGGTGGAGGGGCAGGACTCTGCGTGGATCAAGGACATGTTTTAAGAAAAGATATCCTGGGTCTTCGATGTGCGTCGTCGCTGGGTCGGTCGTCGACTGGTGCGTGGTCTCGGTGGTGCAGGTCTTTTATTCCCTACGGTGCGTTGTGCTTTGGCGACCAAGACGCCTCCTGCTTCTTTGGCCCGCCGTTTCAAGGCTTCTTTGGGTGCCGTACCCCCAAGACATCACCGGCGACTTGCAGTCCACTGCGTACCGCTTGTTTGCCGATTGCTTTCACCCCACGCGTCACCAAGGGCAGGAACGTTTTGACGATGCTCTCGAGTATGTTCCCCAGTCCATGTCCTCGTTGCATGCGTGCACCACTAAAGACCGGAAGGCCACCACCGGCCTGTTGGGCATAATAGTCCATATAGCTGCGTGCATCGCACTCGTAAGGCACCTTCATTATACAAAGTGGGGAGCACGTGCTTGTCGAAAATGAAGTGTCAGCACCACTTTCCCGCGTTCGAATGCCACCGGTCGTCCCGTGTCATCTCTTATATCCACCGTGATAGTGTTGATGTCGGTTTGCCGTACGGGTAGGTAGAGCATGTGGGTGAAACTGTGGGAGACTTGATCTCCATACGTCTTTTTAATGGGGACCACCCGTAACAGAGGTGTGATGATATCGCCCACGATGTGGTTGTCGACCACGTCCGAGTAGACGTAGAGTCCGTACATACCCGACTTCATATCCATCGAGATCTGCCCAAGGTGGGCGGTGGGACCAGCGAACGTATGTAGATTGAAACCCAGCATTTGCTGTAGGATAGGACTCAGTACGACACTCACGTTGGCGATGAGGATGATCTGTGCCTTGTCGTTGTGTGCGTTGTAATCGAAGTCCACGTGATTCTTGAAGGGATAGGTTTTGATGGGTTTTGAAACATTCGTGACCTCCCGTAGAGCCTTATAATGCAACAGTCTTGTCAGCCCACCCATGAACTCCTTGGGAGTATCGTATTGGCCTTCGGGGAGGGTGAGTCGGGTGTCTTTTCCTTCATAGGTCACCTAGTACCACACTTCATTGGCTCGCACGTTGTACCACGAGTAAGGGTATTGGATATCCACGAGGCCACATTCCCAGCGTCCAGGTAAATGCAACGGTTGCGGTAACTGGGTCACGTACTTGGCCAAGGTGTTGTCAGGAAACACATCCAGCGAACTGTTACTGGGTAGGGTGAGGTAAAACATGGCGACTGAGCTGTCCTGCTGCTGCTGTTGGTTTTAATAGGTATTCCAGGCCTTGGGCGGTTGTGTCCGGCGTCGTGTTCGTCGCGGTGACTTGCTACGTGTCACGGCTCTAGAGATGTGGGGTGTCTTGATCAAGGATGGTTTTTTAAAGGCGTGAAAAGAAGGTGCCCGTTGTGGTGATGTTTTGCGGGGTGACTCCGGTTCCCACTCGGTTTCCTTAGAAGATAGTGGGCCAGGCGGCGATTGCTGGGTCCGCTGCATCCAGGCCCAACGCTGGGGGTTCCCCATCAATTCCTCTGGTACATGCATGTCTTTCAAGCCTTGAGCGAAGACCTCCCATCCTCGAGGATCCGTGTGTGACCTGCGTTGACACATCAGGTTATTCACTAAATCCGTCATGTGGGTCCCGGGGACCACTTGATTCTGTACCAGTAGTTCGCCTTTATCATTCCAAGTCATGTTAGGATTCTGTTTCATCCGTTGTGATACCAGGCCAGCTTGTTTCTTGAACGATGCAGGTACACTCTTCAGGACTTCGTCTTCCACCCACTGTGGGGCTGTGGGTGGTACCCCTGGTAATGGCGGCTGTTGGAGCGGTGCTGAGGTCGGGGGTGTGTCACGTGGTGGTGGTGGTGGTGGTGGCGCTGGGGTAGAGAGGGTTTTGTATTGGTCCATGAACGTCATGTACCGTTGAAGCGTCTCATTGTACCGTTGTACTTTCTCACTGTCGCTTAACCCCGGTCTTTGTAAGATCTGTTGCATCTCTTCATCGAGGGTGTTTATGGTCTTCACCGTAGATGGGACAGGGTAGAGCGATTGGAGGTTTTGAAGGAACCGTGGTTCGACGAGGACCATTTTTTTCGTGTGGTTCATTGTCAGCCCAAGAGTCCACCCAATACTGGACCCAACACGGAAGCGGCCAACGGTGCTAAGATGGTCCCGAGAGAGCCGCCTTTCTGTAACACCTTTTTCTTTTGTGTTTCAGAGACTCGCTTCTGGACTAGTGTTCGGAGACCTGTCTTATGCTTGGTTAACTTGGTCTTCTGAGCCGGAGTCAGTGGTACGTTGCCTTTTAACAGGTTGTACCCGATCTCGCACAGACAGCGTACACGGTCAGGGTCCGCTCCGCGTACAATGGTTCGGACCAACTCGGGTGGGGCCGTCTTCAATACACGGAGCGTCGGGGCGTGCTTCCGTACTCGCGCAGACATCATGTACAACTAATGCTAGAACCCACAACTCTGCCCATTTTATCTACCTCAGAGAACAGAGACAAAGTCAACCATGCTGTGGTATTAATTCTTTTTATTATCCCCATCATCAAACACACACACTCCAGCTGGGGGGCCACTGTGGGTGTGTTTACATTATTTTTGCATGTACACGTGGTGGGCCTCTCCGGGAAAGATGCCGGTCCGTGGTCGAAGGTGATCGGGGGTGGCTTGCTTGAGGTCGAAGAGCATATACCCGTGCTGAGGGGTTGTCGCATCTTTAAAGGCTTCCAACGCAAACGGTGTGCGGCCAGGATACATCCGTCTCGCCAGGTGCAGCAGCTGAGTGGTATCTCTCGGGTTTTTGAAGACCACCAGGTAGTGGTCATTTAAGCTGATGTTCCGATGTTATTTGTTTTTGCACAATGTAGATGATGCTGAGCCGTCGATGGTGGCTGCCTTTGGTAAAGAGTTGGGTGACCCGCGCATCCGTCTCCGCCATGAGATCATCCAGAACCACCAAGGTGTCGGGTTCCAAATCGGCCAGGTTGGGTAGGCCTTCCACGAACGTGATGTGGGCATTGCTGCATACGCTTCCTGCCATTCTCCGTAACACCACACGACTCTGGCAATGGGTGGAGTGATCATGCTGTCGGCGTGTTGAAGGAGCTTCCTGACGAATTGCGTTTTGCCGGAGCCCGTCGGTCCTGCGATGACGCAGGTGAAGGGATGCTGCCACCGAGGGTCCATGGTTGGAGGTGTATCCGCTGTCGTGGTAACCCGCTCTTGTAAATTTGGTACGAGTGAACTGGAGTGGTGGTGGGTACAACGTCGGTCGTCGTTGTCTGTTCACTGTGAGGGATGAAATCCGGTGAGTTTTCAGACGTAGTGGGTGTACTTGGTGTAGGTGTTGACTGTATACTCGGTGTGGAGCTCGATGTGACTTGTACACGTGGTTTGGTGGTGGTGATGACTGCCAGACTGGTCTGTAGACTGGTTTCACTGCCACTCACAGCTGGAGTTTTAAGTTGATTAAGTAGCGTGCTGACATAGGCTACGTCGTAAAACACACCTCCGTACAACACACTCAGCAGGGTTAGCAATATCACCACAAAGCCCACTTGCGCTTTGCGCGTTTTGGGAGACGCTGTGTTCAGAGGCAACTGCTGCTTGTCCATAGCACCGTGGTCGAACGTGGAATGAAGGATGACGGTAGTGGTGTCTGGCTTTATAGTCGTTTCACCTGGTTGGCCGCCACCCAGGAATTGAAGGAACTGGGCCAGCCTTGCCATTTGACGAAATGAAACAGTTTGCTACGCCGACGTTCCGTTTTCAAAATCTGCTCCACCGTGTAGTAGTCTTGCTGTGTTTTTACGACAGGCTGTAATTCCGTCTCGTAAAACGTCCCTAGCAACGGTTCCCCCTGAAGATCTTCCAGTTCATAGACTCGCTGCTGTCGGGGTAGGCGCCGTTTAATCAGGAAGTGCTCATCGCTCCAGTTGGGCAAGTAACTTTTCTCAAATTGACCTTTGACTTTACTGATCCGTACAGGGTCCCCGACCTTGTACACCTCCTTCGTCGTTCGCTGCGATTGCCTGGGGTACAAGACACGCCGGACTTGGGCTTCATTGCGTTGGGTGACGGTAATGGGGGCTCTCTCTATACTCCGGTGATAGGCTCGATTGTAACCACTCACAAGTTTCGGGAGAACATCGATGTACCGCCTAGTATTCTTATAGGTGAAATATTTATACATGCGGCCTTTGAATGTCCTGTTGAACCTTTCCACCACGGAAGCCTTGGTCTCGTTGTACGTATGGAAGGAAACCACCTTCTCGGCTTTCAGAAATTGTTGGAACGGTCTGTTGAGGAATTCCTTACCTTCGTCGGTTTGCAAATACATGGGTTTGCGCCCGGTCTTGAAGATGTCCTTGAACGCCGCTATGAGATTCGCCCTCGTTTTCGTCCGGATGGGTACCACCGCATACGTCGACAGGATATCGATGCACGTCAAGATATACCGATTCCCATCGTTGTGTTTGGCAAAGGCGCTCATATCGACAAAATCCGCTTGCCATTGGGCATCTAGTCCTCCCACGATGACCCGGTTCCGTAGAAAATGGCGACGGGCAGCTCGATGTAAGGTATATGTGTCTTGTTTTCTTAACCAATCTCGGACTTGAGCACGTTGTATCCCCTGTGGTTTGGCCGCTCGATAGAGAGCCGTCAATGCACTATAGGCCGCCGGACTGTCGGGACTGTAGTATAAGTTATCCAACACCTTCTCCCAGCTCTTCATGGTGACAAATGATGATAGACCCTGGCTCTATCGTTTATTTATAACGGGTATATCTTGGGCCGGAGTTTCTTTCTGATTTTCTTCGTTGGCTTCAGCCAGCACATTGTCCATGGTAAATGACCAGTCCAACTCGTTTGATGATCGCTTGATAAGCACTTGATCCACATCTACCACGGCATCTTCCAATGCAGACCATAGATCAGGGTGAAGGGTAAAATGGACTGTACCCCCATCTAGCCGAGCCAATTGAGCAAAGAAGGGGCCGCGCCGGATGTACACATCGTGACACAAGTGGATGAGGTCGCTGTCCAGTTCATCAGACAACACCCGTTTGAATTTGGTCCAGCCCTCTCGGGACAGACGAATGTTAGCCGGGTACGGTTGTGTAAGGTCCGCATCACAGATGTCTCCCACCTCCTCCATGATATCGACCTTATCCGCATAAACGTGCAGGAAGACCTCGGGGGTCAAGCTGAGATACGCCCGTATTATATGCTCCGTCATGGTCAATACGTGAATGGTACAAGATTTGACTGTCTCTCGTATTTATAGGGACAACCCCGTGAGATCAAAGGATCGGGTGGTCATGTCACTGGGCTGACTGAGTCTAGCCGGATAATCAATGGCATCATCGTCTGCCTCCGCTTCATTGCTAGAAATTTGTTCATTGGGTTCTGCCGCCGCTTCACTCAGGGCACGAGCCCACTCCAACTGAACAGCTGACCGCTCGTCCGGTGTAAACAGCTGGTCCACAATAGGCACCACTTTCTCGAAGGCTGTCCACAGATCGGGGTCTAGGGTGAAGCCTCGCGTAGGGTCTTGGTAACGGCCCAGGCGTGGGAAGAAGGGTCCACGGTGTACGTAGATGGCATTGTCTATGTGGATGAGGTGTCCGTCGAGCTCGCCGCTCAACACCCGTTTAAATTTGGTCCAGCCGTCACGGTGTAGCGTAACCGTATTCGATACGGTCTCAGCGCGCGACCAGCAAACATCTCCACGGTCTTCCACGAGGGTGACTTTATCTTCATAGATGTGTAACCCCACCCGGGGTGTAAGGGGAAGGATGGCTCGTAGGACTGGTGACATGGTTGACCCAATGACGAACGGTGAATGACACACACTCTGACTGTCTTTCGTATTTATGGTCAGGTCCCTCGGTGACTTGATTGACCCAATGACGATCGGTGAATGACGCACACTGTGACTGACCCTCGTAGTTATGGTGAGGTCCCACTGTCAATGCCACAGCGTCAGGGTCAAGAGGGCACAGACCATTACTAGGCCAACGAGCCGTCGGTGGTTCCGGCGTGAGCGCTCGTGGTCCATAGCCCGGGCATCAAGGATGGCTGTCCAGTAGTGGTGAGTGATAGCACACCTCTCCATCGTGTGCACTCTGTCGAGGACCGCTTCTGTGAACTCTTTCAGGATCTGGCGTCGCCCCTCGTTGTCATCGCCATCTGCAAACATGGACCGAACCATTGCTCGGTAACCCGTGAGTGAATTAACCACATGCTAGTCGCATAGGGATGGGTGTCCGTCATGGCTCTGTAACTGTGGGATCCAGAGGGACGTGTTTTATAGACCATGTCACACATGCGTGCCTAGACGTAGCTCTACGGGTGTAGTCCGTGATACGTACTATTCTGATTGGTTAGTCCAAAAAGAGAGCAACAACAACAAAGATTACAGGTCAATCCTTTTATTAGCCCCTCCATCACAGAACATCCACGCTGGAGGAACCAGTAGGAAACATGATAGGAATGCATGTACTGACCTGTCTGTGGGGTTTTCCCCCAGAATTTCACTGACGCCCGTGTCTTTCATCCGGGCACTTCACGTCTGCGCCTGCATCGGGGTATGTATGAGGGTCTTGGGGGGGGGGCGACTGTATGTGGTGAGTTGAATGTGGGTGTTTTTTTCGGTGACGTCCGCGCCTGCATCCGGGTATGTATGAGGGTCTTGAGGGTGTAGTGTCTTTTCGGTGACGTCCGTGTCTTTTCGGTGGCGTCCGTGTCTTTTCGGTGACGTCCGTGTCTTTTCGGTGACGTCCGTGTCTTTCATCCCGGCACTTCACGTCCGCACCTGCATCCGGGTACTTCTATGTAGGTGTATAAAAGTGGGAATTTTTATGGCATTGCTGCATTCATTGGCCTGCTTGACCTGACTAGCCTGAGCCTGCCTGACCAGCCTGAGCCTATCTGACGAGAGGAGCTACTTGCCTGAACCTCACCAGCCTGAGCCTATCTGACGAGAGGAGCTACTTGTCTTACCAGTGGAGCCAACAGTCATGGAGCCATCCCACCGAGCTAAGCTTCTGCAGCACCGTATCCATATCGTTGATGAGATGCAGCATGTGGCCGATATATGTGATCTGCCCATGGTGGAAAACATAATCACTAAACACATGGGGGTAGATATCATGGGGGAGAAGATCTATATGGCACGAAATAGCACCAAGATGTTCACTTGGACAACTTGCTAGAAGCAGTTTACTCGCCCAGAAGATTTGCGACGGCACGAGTCCTCCATCCACAACGGCGCACGGTATACTTGTATAACCTGCGCACGGTCATTCAATCGGGAGGATCCTTTACTGCGCCACGAACGCTCATTCCACGAGGGCGCGACGGAACAATGTAATGAATGTGGTCAACTCTTCAAACGACCCAGTCAGTTAAGACGGCATCAGCGTTTGATTCATACTCCGTCTCTACGGTTTGGGCGACAACTTCCCACTAAAGAGGCACCCAGGAGGGTCAGACCCAGTGAAGATGAGCCCGGGGAGACGAATGCCACTGGTGATGCGATCACAGAGAGCTCGCCTATACCCACAGTTCAGAAGAGCCTAGATATCCAGCCAGTCCCTAGCATTACTGTTGCCGGTCATACGCCTGACGACATCGCACATTTTCTGGAAGATGCAGTGGATATTCCTAGCGATCTGTTACAGGACGCCCATCCAGTGAATGACATCTATCGGCGCCAATGGCCCATGATACGGCACGTTTTCCACCGTGATCGCCCCATTCCAGATATCTACAATTTCCCACTGACCGACCTCACCCGTCTACGCAGCTGCGTGGAAGCCATTTTCATTGACCAAGCTACGGTCTTCAAATTGAATGTCGCTTTCGGGTACATCTTACGTCACAAAGAGACGGACCAGTTACGGTATTATTATGCCAGTAATAACAGCCATGTGTTTGACCAACCGTTCACCATCATTAACCGGGCGTCGCTAGAGACGATGCTGGAGAAACTGGACACCGTGGATCCCTTGAGATGGGCACATCGCCAACGCCCCAACACACAATGGGTCGTGGATAGGGTCACCAATGTTACGTTTTTCGTTACCAAGCTGACCGACCACCCCAATCGGCTGAATGCGAAACCCTTGCACTGGTGAATAGCATAACATGCCGTATATACTCTCTATGTTTACATGCTGATCGTTGACTTGAGCTCTGTAAACATTAAATGTGACGGTGCGTTAAATAATAAAACATGGTGTTTGATATTTCAATTTGTTTTGCTGTGAACATTCTAAACATACCCAGGGCGGCTCCCCCAGCCTGGGTGTGATGTAACATTGGGGATAATAAACTGTATAAACATTGCTAAACATGTTGTTATTCACGACAACCGCTATCCGCTATACTTGGATGAAATATATACCCCGATCTGATATAGTGCCCTTGCACACTTCCGGATAACCCGCGCGCGCGCGCACTCGGCCGGATCACCCGCGCAGGCGGGCCGGGCCGGGCCGGGCCGGGCCGGGCCGGGGAAAACCCGGATGTTGAAAAACCGGACCCTATGTCTAAGTGAAAATTAGAACTCTTCTGGGTTCGGAGGTAGTTTTAGTGAAACCCGGAAGTGCCGTCTGTGCACAGAACCCACACTACCAAACCACAACCAAGGACCTATATTGGTGGGTCAAACACACCCCCACGCATCCCCAAAATGTCTGCTTTCTATACTACGACCAGACTGCGCATGCGCAGACTCTTGAACACGGACGAACCATGAGTCCAGACGGATGCTGCTTCACGAGAGCTTCAAAATAAGACCTCATACGACTCCATCGGACCCATAGTGACCCATGTCGGCGCCACAATGTCTATTTCCGTATACTTGGTGTACTGCGCATGCGCAGAATGACTTCAGTTTTACGTCACATCCACCCAGTCGGATGCTGCTTCACGAATGCTTCACATTGATACCTCACTCGACCCCATCAGCCCATTAGGGGCCTACCTAGACCCCAAAATGTCTATTTCCATACCCTTTTCCCACAATTCCCTGTCTGCGCATGCGCAGAATGTTGAACACGAACGACACACTAGTCCAGGCGGGTGCTTCCTCACGAGAGCTTCAAAATAAGACCTCATACGACACCATAGGATCATTAGGGGCTCACCTAGACCCCAAAATGTCTATTTCCATGCCCTTTTCCCACAATTCCCTGTCTGCGCATGCGCAGAATGTTGAACACGAACGACGCACTAGTCCAGGTGGATGCTCCCTCACGAATGCTTCACATTGATACCTCACTCGATCCAATCGGCCCACTCGTGGCCCACCCAGACCCCAAAACGTCTATTTCCATACCCTTTTCCCACAATTCCCTGTCTGCGCATGCGCAGAATGTGGACAACGACCGAGACACTAGTCCAGGCGGATGCCCCCTCACATAGGCTTCACATTGATACCTCATACAACTCCATCGGCCCATTAGGGACCCCCTCGATCCCAAAACGGCTATTCCCATACCCTTGGTCTACTGCGCATGCGCAGAATGACGATATTCCAACCCCACAGGCACCCCGTCGGATGCTCCTTCGCGAATGCTTCACATTGATACCTCGTACGACTCCATCGGGCCATTAGGGGCTCCCCTAGATCCCAAAACGTCTATCCCATACCCTTGGTCTACCGCGCATGCGCAGAATGACCATATTCCAACCCCACATCCAGCCCATCGGATGCCCCCTCACATATGCTTCACATAGATACCAATCGGTACACTAGGGACCCCTTTCGCCCCTGAAGATTGCCGGAGAATGCCGGATAATTTGGGACTACTCTCTGTCCGCGGATGCAGACCGCATCACCACCAGACCGCATCACTGCGGAGGAATACACACGCCCGATTCACGCAGACCGGAAGTGACGTCATACATGACACAAAATCTCATACCTGCGCACAACACTCCTGCGCACACCACTTTGTCGCGCATGCGCAGTGAGGCGCCAGAGCGTCGAAATAGCCTTTATATACTACTATAGTCCAACGTTCTAATACTCGGAAGCATATCAATTATAATGTGTGGAAAGATATGTTCGGTGATCCTGTAAAGGATGAGCATAGTAATGATATTGAAGACAGAGAGCGGTATATTTGATTCAATTACAAGCGTCTGGTCCGTCATTCATAATTCAGCCGTCGTCCATTAGAGAATATCCGCGTCCATAATCCAAAGACCTATTCCATTTTCCATATAACAGTATTAGCACCAAATTCAAAAAGACAATCATAGTATACATAAACATAGGCTTGTTTCCTGCAAGAGAGAAGCGGTCAACAGTTTTCAGTGATGCCGGCAAGACATCATGATGTTCCAAAAATATCAAATCCGTATCGCTGATCAGTATTCTTAATCCATAATATTCGTTGTAAAGTCGTCATCTAAAGAATGATGTATCTCGGTCACGCTTTGATTGTGACTGTTCATATGAGTACCATGAGGATCTTGAAGTACATGGGTTCATACGGCCCCTAGCCCCGGGTTAAGCGGAATTAGACACAAGTTACGAAACGTAACGCCATAGATCTTGCACGCTACGCTCGTATTTTGCTATCAGCGATATGTATCGCCAAATTTGAGAAACTTTGAGTGGAAGCGCTTGGTGGTGTAGCCCTGTTTTATAAGTTTCTGCAACAATGTTTTGTTACGTTGATTAAGATCGTCACATTTAACACAGGATCTAGCAAATGCTACTAGGCGTGATATGTATACGCCATATGCAGGTCCCACTGGAATATTACTGTCCAGATAGGGATAGTTTACGATGTCGAAATTGAGTCTATGACGAAGATAAATCGAGTGACATGGCAAAGAAGGCATATATTCCAGCGATTGAAAAGAGACGTAAACAGTTGTACAACTATATTCATAGTCATAGTAAGAGAAATGATTATATCTTTAACGAAATTTTGAAAACAACCTGTCAACACAAAGATGAAAATATCGGTTATGGAGAAGCTATGAAACGGAGCATTCGGCAGAGAAAGGACTTATTCAAGAAATTGGTAACTGGAGAATATGTGCCAGGTACTGGTGATTCAGAGATGTAAATGAAAAAATATCCATAACAAAAGTATTCCATTTCAAACTTTCTGAAATAGGTTACCCTAAGTTTCACAGGACTGCGATGACTATGTATTCAAGTACTAGCTTTACCTAGTTGATGAATCTCAACTAGCGATTGGATGACATTTCTAATGAGCTTCTTGGAGTCGTGGGACCCCGTAATTTTCGTGTAGAAACGTTGACTCAGAGATATTGATCATTATTGTAGTTTGCTATCAGTTAGATATTTATCAACAAAACTGAGTGAAGGCGATAGGTGGTATGGCCTTGTCAAACCAGTTTCTACAATATTTTTTTTTGGACTGGAATCTTCACATTTTTTATAGAATGTAACAAATGCTCCTAGGCGAGATATACAGGCCCTCCCCCGAGATGTCCATTTTTTCAGTGGGGGGGGGGGGGCGATATCTAAATAGTAATCGTCAATCTTTGCCTTTGAGACGAGGTGAGTAGACAGAAAGCCCTGTTCATAAATAAATATCATGTTCCATTTGGACTATGGGTTGCTTAACATCTTGGATATATAACCTCTATGGCTTCGCATATTTGGGGATTATCCCGAGCTAGGAGATCGTCTGTAAAGAAACGATGGTTTTTGCTTCGGATTAAAAAACTGCTTGTGAGCTAATTGTGGCCATTCGATATGTTGTGTTTTCGAGTCGAACTTCGCCAGTTTACATCCACACGTTACGCCGTTGCGTGTGTCCACCAATGCATGTTTTGCTCACCTCAAGTAAGTGTTCTTTGGTGTTTAGCAGATGTCAGGCTTATGCTCAGAATACCTTGTCAGTTAAATAACAGTGAGTGAATGAAGAAAGAAGGCTGACGACGTTCACCGTTGAAATCTACAGTGTGATATGCAAAGACAATACCGCATAGATCGTCTCAGGTCTTCAGGTCACATATCACGAATCGTTAGATTCTTGGTATGTGCTTTAGAATAGGTTAACCGGAAGACTATAAGACAGGTCCCAGCCAAGAAAAAACTAACATTTTTTCCGGTCAAAGTTTTGTCAGTGGTTCCGTCATCCTTGACCTATGCCCTTTCAATTTAGCTGAGGGGCCACCCTGGATTTGGCCTCAAATCCAATATGGCGGCCAAAATCCAAAATGGCCACCAATATCCATAGAAACTCACAATTTCCTGCTCGAAAATCAATTTTCTTACCACAAAACTAGGTTTTTTTTTCTAGTCCTACATAGGGTATGAATAATTAGTTAATTTTGGAATGATTTGTAATTGGTCTGCAAATTCAATATGGCCGCCAAAATCCAAAATGGCGGCCAATGTTCATTGAATCACACATTTTCCTGCCCTAATATGTAGAGATGGACCATCCTTGGTCCGAATGCGTCCTGTGGGGTGTCATCTTGTAGCTCTCGGGGTGTAGACCTCCGATTTGAGGGATATCCATGTCATCTGTGGCTTCATCAGTACGAGTAGTAGCGAAAGCAGGCATTTTGGGGGTGCATGGGGGTGTGTTTGGGGTAAAGATGGACCATCCTTGGTCCGAATGTGTCGTGTGGGGTGACATATTGTAGCTCTCGGGGTGTAGACCACGACTTGAGGTTTTTCCATGTCATCTGTGACGTCATCGGTGACGTCATCAATACGAGTAGTAGTGAAAGCGGGAGTTTCGGAGGGGCAATGGAGTGCGTTTGGAGTAGACGAAGGCCTTTTTTCCATCCAGCTACCGGATAGATTTACCTGTGAGTGTATGCACGCGCGCGCGCGTGTGTGTGTGTATGTGTGTGTGTGTGAGTGAGTGAGTGAGTGAGTGAGGCATGCACAACGCCCTTGAGGCGTCAATGCACGGACGCACTAACGACGGTGAGTGAGTGAGTGAGTGGGATCCGACTGGACTAATGTATCGTCTGTTTTTATCATTTTGCGCATGCGCAGTCTGGCCGTAGTATAGAAAGCAGGCATTTTGGGGATTCGTGGTGGTTTGTTGAGTGATTGAGGGACCGTCCCTGGTTAAATGGACCGTGTGGTGTATCAGTGTAAAGCTCTCGTGGGTCAGACTGGCATGTTTTGATTGGAAGTCGTGCCAATCTGCGCATGCGCAGTTGGGGTGTAGTAAGTAAAGTGGTCATTTTGGGAGGTGTGTGGGGGTCTGTTGAGTGATGAGGGACCATTCTTGATCCGAATGCCTCGTGTGAGGTGTCAAAGTTAAGCTTTCGTGGTGTAGACCATGACTTGAGGGGTGTCCTTGTCATCTGTGACATCATTTTTGACGTCATCAGTAGGAGTAGTAGCCAAAGTGGGAATTTTGGGGGTGTGAAGTAAGGTGTTTGGGATAGAGAGGGACCAAGTTTGGTCCAAATGGCCCGGTTGGGGTGTCCTAGTGAAGTTTCGTGGGGTAGAGTCAGACTGGCATGTTTTTTATTGAAAGTCGCGCCAATCTGAACATACGCAGTTGTGGTATAGTAAGTAAAGTGGTCATTCTGGATGTGCGTGTTTGAGCGATTGGGGGACCATTCTTGATCCGAATGCGTGGTGTGAGGTGTCAAAGGAAAGCTTTCATGGTGTGGACCACGACTTGAGGGATATGCGGGTCATCTGTGACGTCATTTCTGACGTCCTCAGTAGGAGTTGTAGCCAAAGTGGAAATGGACCATCCGTGGTCCGAATGCGTCGTGTGAGGTGTCATCTTGTAGCAGCACCCACCAGCTCAATGCTTCAATGCCCTGGTGAATTAGCCCTGAAGCCCTGCTCGCCTATACGTAGCTCTATGGGTGTAGTCCCTCATAAGTACTATTCTGATTGGTTAGTCCAAAAGTAGAGCAACAACAACAACAACATCAACGATAACAGGTCAATCCTTTTATTTTCCCCTCCATCACAGCACATCCACGCTAAGGGAACCACTATGGGTGTGTTTACAATCCACTTATGCTATTGTCCGTGTATTCAGAAGTTCATTGTTCTGATCTCAGAATGATATGGGACACGAGTTAATCCCTCCACTATCACCACTACCACACACCAGTTCTACCACCACTACACACTACCACACACCACCACCACCACCACCGGGCGTTGACGCTCGTCAACGCCCGGTGGTGGGGGTAGCTCCCATATGGCAGAGTTCTTGGATCGGAGCTCTTGTAGCTCAAAGCTTGTGGAGCTCAGAGCTCGGAAGTGACGTCATCGCACGCATGTGCGCGTACCTGTGGTGCACTCTGTACCCTATAGCCATTAGGGTATAGGGTACACCAGAGTGCGGGTGCGGTGAGGCGTGTGGTGGTGTCTGTACAGATAGGGATTAACTCGTGTCCCTCATCATTCTAAGATCAGAAAAATGAACTTCTGAATACACGTACAATAGCATAAGTGAATTGTAAACACACCCATAGTGGTTCCCTTGGTGTGGATGTGCTGTGATGGAGGGGATAATAAAAGGATTGAGCTGTAATTGCTGATGTTGTTGTTGTTGTTGCTCTATTGTTGGACTAACCAATCAGAATAGTACTTATCACGGACTACACCAGTAGAGCTACGTATAGGCGCGCAGGGCTTCAGGGCTAATTCCCAGGGCGTTGAAGCATTGAGCTTGTCGTTGGTAGGTGTTGCTACAAGATGACACCTCACACGACGCATTCGGACCGCGGATTGTCCATTCCCACTTTGGCTACAACTCCTACATATAGCTCAAGTCGTGTTCCACACCATGAAAGCTTTGTTTTGACACCTTACACGACGCATTCGGACCAAGAATGGTCCCTCGATCGCTCAAACACATCCCCACGCACCTCCAGAATGATCACTTTACTTACTACACCACAACTGCGCATGTTCAGATTGGCGCGACTTTCAATAAAAAACATGCCAGTCTGACTCTACCCCACGAAAGCTTCACTAGGATACCCCAACCGGGTCATTTGGACCAAACATGGCCCCTCTCTACCCCAAACACCTTACTTCACACCCCCAAAATTCCCACTTTGGCTACTACTCCTACTGATGAGATCAAGAATGACGTCACGGATGGCAGGGACACCCCTCAAGTCATGGTCTACACCACGAAAGCTTCACTTTGACACCTCACACGAGGCATTCGGACCAAGAATGGTCCCTCATCACTCAACAGACCCCCACGCACCTCCCAAAATGACCACTTTACTTACTACACCCCAACTGCGGATGCGCAGATTGGCGCGACTTCCAATGAAAACAAGCCAGTCTGACCCCCTATAGCTTCACACTGACCAGGGATGGCCCCTCAATCACTCAACAAACCTCGACGAATCCCCAAAATGCCTGCTTTCTATACTACGACCATACTGCGCATGCGCAAAATGATGAAAACGGACGATACATTAGTCTAGTCGGATCCCGCTCACTCACTCACTCACTCACTCACTCACTCACTCACCGTCGTTAGTGCGTCCATGCGTTAAGACGGGCGTTGGGGACGCCTCAAGGGCGTTGTGCACGCCTCACTCACTAATTCACTCACTCACTCACTCGCATACACTCACATTCACAGGAAACTGGATGGGAAGAAAGGCTGTCATCTACTCCAAACGCACTCCATTGCACCTCTGAAACGCCCGCTTTCGCTACTACTCGTACTGATGACGTCACAGATGACATGGAAAAACCTCAAGTCGTGGTCTACACCCGAGAGTTACAACATGACACCCCACACGACACATTCGGACCAAGGATGGTCCATCTTTACCCCAAACACACCCCACGCACCCCCAAAATACTCGCCGATGACGTCACAGATGACATGGATATACCTCAAATCGGGGTCTACACCCCGAGGGCTATAAGATGACACCCCACAGAACGCATTCGGACCAAGGATGAGCCATCTCTACATATTAGGGCAGGAAAATGTGTGATTCAATGAACATTGGCCGCCATTTTGGATTTTTGCGGCCATATTGAATTTTCAGACCAATTACAAATCATTCCAAAATTAACTAATTGTTCATACCCTATGTAGGACTAGAAAAAAATCCTAATTTGTGGTAAGAAAATTGATTTTCGAGCAGGAAATTGTGAGTTTCTATGGGTATTGGCGGCCATTTTGGATTTTGGCCGCCATATTGGATTTGAGGCCAAGTCCAGGGTGGCCCCTCAGCTAAATTGAAAGGGCATAGGTCAAGGATGACGGAACCACTGAGAAAACTTTGACCGGAAAAAATGTTAGTTTTTTCTTGGCTGAGACCTGTCTATATATTTTGAAGTCATGTGGCTACGCCAGTATGTCGGCACCTCTTCCCACTTCCCTTATATGTGTTGTAATTTTAACCTGTATATGGCGAGATTCTGCTGGTGGACGTTTCGTCCCCGAGGCCCGCCCCCTGTACAGACCTTTTGGTCTTTGATATATGCTGGCATTTGTGGGAAGTTGATGCTGGGTCGACATCGGGCCTTACAGACTAGTCTTTTGTGTTAAATGCCGCCATTTTCATCTGACGACGATACAGCTCACCAATCCCCAGTGTACGAGTTGTCACAGCGAAACAGCTCACCAATTACTAATATACGAGTTGTCAGAGCATTTCCATCATAGCTCTCTAGATTTGTATCTAATACCGCTTATGCCGGTGCTAGGGGCCGTGTGGTCATATCATCCAAGTTGCCACCTGAGATACAACACATATCACGAATTCTTGGTATGTGCTTTAGAATAGGTTAACCGGAAGACTAGACTGTGAAGTCATGTGGCTCTGCCAGTATGTCGGCACCTCTTCCCACTTCCCTTATATGTGTTGTAATCCTTATGATTCAAAATATTTGATCGTTACTAGATCCCGACATTGTCAGCTATAAGTGTGACAGTTAAATCACCCGTTTCTGAAGATTATCCGAACAAGATATACTCATTGATTCGATAACGTAAAGTCTTGGTGATGATGAGTCTTTAGTCGTTTTCGAATCACTTTCACTGACCAGAAGACCAATGAGAATCTTCTAATCAGTAGTGGAAAACTCTAGCACAGCTTTCATAGAGAGTTTGCCCTAACTAGACAGTGGGGCTCCCGGAGATTGACCTATGGTGTCGTTGTGCACACTCCAGATCATGGTAAGAATAGGCCTCAGCCCCTCGGAGAGCTTGTCATAAGAGGCGACTAACTGGGGCACCTGTGGGGTTCCCAAGCGTGAAAAGGAATAGGACCCTACCCGTGTGGTTTCCGGGCGTGAAAAGGAATAGAAACCAAACGTCGTGAAAATACTGAAATACTGTTGAAAGCGACGTTAAATCATATTCACTCACTCATTGAACATTAATATTTCATCACGGTAAGTATTTTGCAGAACGTGTAATATTATTTGCTATCGCTGTGTTCATGTTGCACAAGGAAAGCAATACTTAATTTGTTTAATAACAAACCTTTTTATTGTTTTCGTATATACAGTGTTGTATTCTATTGCTTATCCAAGAATCTCAAGCATGTATTGATTGTTTGTAATATACATTGAGGAGAGTTCTTTATATGCATTATCGTTTAGACTTCATCATGAGTGAAATTCATTCGTCTGCTTTTCCTAACAAATGTTGTCCTGTCGTAAATAAAGAAAATCTTGACATAAGTGAATACGTATTTTGATATGATGACACGCACATAATCCGGTATACGTTACGGAACAGGGCGCCAATAAATACCTCATCATATCATCATAATCAATCTTAAGACATCTGGAAATACTTAGCCTTTCTCCAGTTTAATACCATACAGAAACGTTTTAATTCAGACCGGTTCAATATTTTTATCGTTGAGAATTATATCAACAAAATGTACCTGCGTCATTTTGAAATATACGAAGTCCGGGATGTATGAGTAGTCTGGTCAGCCAATCATTTTTGTGACATCCCCTGGTACTCCTCTCATCCAAAATATTCTTCATTTAATCTGTCGGAAATAAATACTTGGTATAATGTTTTTAATGAATATCCGCGTCCATAATCCAAAGACCTATTCCATATAACAGTAGTATAAAGCACCAAGTTCAAAAAGACAATCATAGTATACATAAACATAGTCTAGTTTCCTGCAAGAGAGGAGCGGTCAACAATTTTCAATGATACCGGCAAGACATCACGATGTTCCAAAAATATCAAATCCGTATCGCTGATCAGTATTCTTAATCCATAATATTCATTGTAAAGTCATCATCTAGAGAATGATGTATCTCAGTCACGCTTTGATTGTGGCTGTTCACATGAGCCCCATCAGGATCTTGAAGTACAAACTTGAAGGCCCCTAGCCCCAGGTTAAACGGAATTAGACACAAGTTACGAAACGTAACGCCATAGATCTTGCACACTACGCTCGTATTTTGCTATCAGCATGCGATATGTATCGCCAAATTTGAGAAAATTTGAGTGGAGGCGCTTGGTGGTATAGCCCTGTTTTATCAGTTTCTGCGACAACGTTTTGTGACGTTGATTAAAATCGTCACGTTTAATACAGGATCTAGCAAATGCTACTAGGCGAGATATGTATACGCCATATGCAGGTCTCACTGGAATATTACTGTCCAGAAAGGGATAGTTTACGATGTCGAATTGTAATCATCTCTTTTGTCATAAAGTCGACGAGAGAAAAGGCCTGCTTCATTTTTATAGAGATATAGGTCTAAATACGATGTGCCTGTAGGGCTATCTGTGTTTCCTCATTTACACCCCCTCTGGCGGATAACCTGACCGAGGACTACCTCTACGCTACCAAGCTGCATCTCTCTAGCAAAAATTACCGCACTGCAGGGATAAAAAATCTGACGCCAGGTGAAATCGCCTCTCTTCACAAACTAAAATCAAATGACAGCCAGTACATCATCACTAAAGCTGACAAAAACAATACCACCGTAATTCTGAATAAAAAGGACTACATAGTGGAAGCGCATAGACAGCTGTACGATGGTATACATTATACCGAAATTAAATCCATGAATATGGAAAACACTAAGAAAATGGTACTACAGACAGTCGCTAGGCTGAATGCTAGTGGAGTTCTTAGTCAGAAGACTTTGAATTTTCTGCTGAAAGTTTCAACAAGGAAGCCTACATTATATCTCCTGCCAAAAATACATAAGGTAGAAGAGGCAATTAAAAATCTTGATCCGGTAAAACCTGAGCTATCGGTCGACCTGAAAATCCCAGGAAGACCGATCATCTCTCAATGCGGGGCCCCTACTGAAAAACTAGGGCGCTACCTGGATTTCTTCTTAATCCGCATAGTGAGGAAACTAGAAACCTACTTAGCCGATACCTCAGAATTCATCAATGAGATTGAAAAACGCCAAATACCAACTGATACGTTGCTTATTACGTATGACATTACCTCGTTATACACGAACCTCGGATTCAATGAAATCCTACAAGCACTCAGAAATGATCTGACTACCTACGAAAACATGGATTATAATATCCCAAAACCTCCCATCGATCTGTTGCTTGAAATAGCACGATTGATTCTTGAAAAGAATGAATTCGGGTTCCACGACAAACACTTCAGACAAATTGTCGGAGCACCTCAGGGAGCAGTCCCTTCCCCAGAACTGTGTGATATAGCTATATACAAGCATATCAATCAGCTAATTGCCGCATTCCCACACAAAGAAAGGATTATATTACACAAACGTTTTCGGGATGATGGCTTCATACTACTACAGGCAAATAAAGCCGTAGCTGAGAGTTTCTTTGAGATGGCTAATAACGCACATCCTCTATTGAAATTCACGTATGAAATATCTGAAAACGAGGCGAATTATCTAGACGTTACCGTTTTCAAGGGGAAAAGATATTCGACTGACTCAATACTTGATGTGAAATGCTACACAAAGCCAACTGAAACCTATCAATACCTACACAGAAAATCAGCACACCCTGAGGCGTGCTTCAAATCTTTCATTACGGGAGAATTGAGAAGATATATACGAAACTGCAATAATGCTGCAGACTACATAAACAAGTCAGAATACTTCGAGCAAAAGCTTAAAAAGAGAGGATATTCTACCTCGGAAATTGACTCGTGCTTTCGTTAAGTAAATTTTGCTGACAGAAACAAATACCTCAAGAAGAACGAGGGCATACAAAATAAGCTTGTACTTAAACGACGCATGCGGTACATAACGACTTTCAATCCATACACGAAATGGCTAAAAGGGATCTTGAAGAAATACTGGATCACAAACAAACATGCCGTAAACTTTACCAACCAGCCACAATTATGCTATAGGCGGGGTAAAAACATCAGTGAAATACTGAAAAAGGCAAAAATCTGACCATATCGGTCAATGCGTAGGCTCCCTGATGAGGGTTTCGCTGGTCAGAAATAAGAATTTTCGACCTAAAATAACCCGAAACTTGCACCCGCAGATACTAAACAATGAATACTAGGGATAACCTAGAAAAACAAAAACGGGCAAGTAGGAGTCTGGGTTTTCACCAGTGTTATTGTAGGTGTGGCCCCCTAGGACCAGTATTTATTATACCATCGGACCTTACAGACTAGTCTTTTGTGTTAAAGGTTGCCATTTTCATCTGACGACGATACAGCTCACCATTCGCCAGTGTACGAGTTGTCACAGCGAAACAGCTCACCAATTACCAATATACGAGTTGTCAGAGCGTTACCATCATAGCTCTCTAGATTTGTATCTAATACGGCTTATGCCGGTGCTAGGGGCCGTGTGGTCATATCATTCAAGTTGCCACATGAACAGGTACAATAAAAGCGTACCTGAGATACAACACATATCACGAATCGTTAGATTCTTGGTATGTGCTTTAGAATAGGTTAACCGGAAGACTATACTGTGAATTCATGTGGCTACGCCAGTATATCGGCACCTCTTCCCACTTCCCTTATATGTGTTGTAATTCTTTGTTGTGATTGATATCTAGCACAGGTTTTTGCGCCAAAATATAGGAAGGCTTGATGTGTTTAACGTTTTTCACGAAGAAGGTGTAGTTTGGACTGTTTCCATGACTGTTTCATTCAATGATTCAATGTGTGGGATGCAATACTTTTCCCCAGAACTGTCTAATGACTTAATATGGTTTTAGTTATTCAAAAACAGTTTGACAAGACCCTGGCATGATTATACAGATTTGATATAATACTCAAGAAAGTTGATCAGAGAGTCACAAGGTCACCGAAATGTGCTATAAACTCCATGTAGAATCCACTCATTCTCAAAATTTCTGAGTCAAATCTCGCACAGCCGTCTGATGAGACAGATGACCTATGCCCAGCGTGGCTGGGATACAAATCATCACAGTGGTCACTTTTGGTGGTTGTGATGTTTTTAGGAATATGCAGTCAGTATATTTGTCTGCGGGGTCATATGACTTCTTGTCAGTACGCCGGCATTGTTTTCCACCACGCTTTTAATGTTGCGTTTAACAAGCTGCCCAGGCAAGCATGACTAACAGTCCAGTCAGTAGCACCACACGCCATCTCACGAAAACGAGAGCTTCAGTGTCAGTGTTATATAGAGCTTCAATGTTTCTAACTCGACCACGATGATACAGTGGTTGCCTACCTTTACTCTCAATAACTACCTCAGATTTTCTGCTGGTCTTTCCATGTGGCGCTATGCATCAGTAAATCATAAATGTACGCCGCACAATGATGCAATCCTGTTATGCGCTGATTTATTAACCCTGCAATTTTCCACTGCAAATGGCGTACCATTATACTGAAATAAGCCACCTGGTTAGGAAAACTGAATTTCCTTAGCTTTGTCAGATACGGCACTTGTCAATACTATTTTAGTAAGTTGATGTTGGTTACATATAGTTTTAACCTTATCTATGCAATATTATATTTTTGCTAGCAGTCAGTACGTGTCAAGTATTTACCTGACGGCAGTTAATAAAAAATCTCTCTGAACCATTTGAATTTGTTATCACTGGATAGACGAACTTCATATATTCTGGCGTGGCTCTTTGATATCCTTGTCTAGCATGTACTGATTTTCTAACTGATCAGAATTCAAGCTGCCTGAGGTAAGTACATAGTGAACAGAAAGATGAACATGTTTTTGAGCATGTTCATATGAACTTCCACTTGTTCTTTCATGTGGCCAGGTGCTTCTCACTACACATGCTTATATAGTTTCATTTCCATTATGACAAGCCTGTCTGATCAATTTCTGATGATTTAAATGGAGTGTAATTCGTTGCTCCAGTACGCGTGTCCATTGTATAAAAAACTAAATGCATATAACGTTTTGGTGCATGGAAAGGAACGGGCTTGGAGATGAATCTCTTCCAACAATATCTGCATGTAGGTGTATTGATACGATGACAGCTATAGTGCTTGTGGTGGTCAAATAAGTCAAGGTTCCCATATGAACAAAGAAACATGTTACACTACCGGTGCCCTGGTGTTCGGCCTGTGTTTAGTTACAAGTTCGAAGACTGGCATTCGCGGGGATCAATCGTTGTCATGTGCTCTCTGTAACGCAGCCCGGTTATTTGATAAACAATCAATCTGTCTCGCAATTTAACCACGACAGTCATTCTGCCACTAATAAAAGTAAACTCCTGGGAACTTCAATACGTATTAATACCATTGGTATTTCCGGAATAAGGAACAATGGCTACTTGTTATATACATCCAGCGTCACTAACTTTGCATGAACAATCACCTCATCAAATCGAGGTATTATGATATTCAGCCAGAACCTAACTGTGGACCCATAACATTCTGATAATCAGTCTTGGTCCTTGAGATGTCTTTGGAGTAATACAGGCACCTTGATGCACAAACATGCCCAGAATGACCAAGAGAGGTGTTCGGGTGCGATACAGGCACAATGCTGCCTGAAGCGCCGAGAATTATTGGTGGTCCACGAGAGGTGTTCGGATGTAATGCAGTCTCCACGCTGCATAAACATGCTGGGAATGATTCGTGGTCCCTGAGAGGTGCATTGGTGTAATGCAGTCTCCATGTTGCATAAACATCCTGAGAATGATTCGTGGTCCCTGAGAGGTGCACTGGTGTAATGCAGTCTCCATGTTGCATAAACATCCTGAGAATGATTCGTGGTCCCTGGGAGGTGCACTGGTGTAATGCAATCTCCACGCTGCATAAACATCCTGAGAATGATTCGTGGTCCCTGAGAGGTGCATTGGTGTAATGCAGTCTCCATGTTGCATAAACATCCTGAGAATGATTCGTGGTCCCTGAGAGGTGCACTGGTGTAATGCAGTCTCCATGTTGCATAAACATCCTGAGAATGATTCGTGGTCCCTGAGAGGTGCACTGGTGTAATGCAGTCTTCATGTTGCATAAACATCCTGAGAATGATTCGTGGTCCCTGAGAGGTGCACTGGTGTAATGCAATCTCCACGCTGCATAAACATCCTGAGAATGATTCGTGGTCCCTGAGAGGTGCATTGGTGTAATGCAGTCTCCATGTTGCATAAACATCCTGAGAATGATTCGTGGTCCCTGAGAGGTGCACTGGTGTAATGCAATCTCCACGCTGCATAAACATCCTGAGAATGATTCGTGGACCCTGAGAGGTGCATTGGTGTAATGCAATCTCCACGCTGCATAAACATCCTGAGAATGATTCGTGGTCCCTGAGAGGTGCATTGGTGTAATGCAGTCTCCACGCTGCATAAACATCCTGAGAATGATTCGTGGTCCCTGAGAGGTGCATTGGTTTAATGCAATCTCCACGCTGCATAAACATCCTGAGATTCGTGGTCCCTGAGAGGTGCATTGGTGTAATGCAATCTTCACGCTGCATAAACATCCTGAGAATGATTCGTGGTCCCTGAGAGGTGCATTGGTGTAATCCAGTCTCCACGCTGCATAAACATCCTGAGAATGATTCGTGGTTCTTGGGAGGTGCACTGGCTTAATGCAGTCAGAATACTTCTTGTCCGATTACGCCATAAGCTATTGTGGTTAGTATCTAACGTGGATTTGTGTTGTGATACAATTCAGGTAGAATGCTGCACAAACATGTCGAGAATGATTCGTAGTCCATAAGAGGTGTTCGGGTGTAATGCAGGCTCAGTGCTGCATAAACATGCTGAGAATGATTGGTGGTCCATGAGAGGTGCACTGGTGTAATGCAGGCCCAATGCTTCATAAACATGCTGAGAATGATTCGTGGTCCATGAGAGGTGCACTGGTCTAATGCAGGCCCAATGCTGCATAAACATGCTGAGAATGATTCGTGGTCCATGAGAGGTGCACTGGTGTAATGCAGGCCCAATGCTGCATAAACATGCTGAGAATGATTGGTGGTCCATGAGAGGTACACTGGTGTAATGCAGGCCCAATGCTGCATAAACATGCTGAGAATGATTGGTGGTCCATGAGAGGTGCACTAGTGTAATGCAAGCCCAATGCTGCATAAATATGCTGAGAATGATTCGTGGTCCATGAGAGGTGCACTGGTGTAATGCAGACCCAATGCTGCATAAACATGCTGAGAATGATTCGTGGTCCTTGGGAGGTGCCCTGGTGTAATGCAGTCAGAATACTTCTTGTCCGATTACGCTATAAGCTATTGTGATTAGTATCTAACGGGGATTTGTGTTCGACATCCGTCGCGATATTTACGCGAGAGAGAGAGGATTGGCAAAGAGATACAATCCATATTCAAGGATAATCTGAGCTTCACCCTCAAACATAAGGTTTGTTTCGAGAAATTATTGCAAGATGTTCGTTTGACTTTTGAGTAGCGCTTTGAGACAGCAGCTTATTCTAAGACAATACGTCTTTGCTTTTCTTTCAAAGGAAATTTTTGGAAAGATCAGAACCAGCAAACATAACGCGAAGGATTCAGATTTCAGTTACCTTTTTTCTATTCAGAATATTGTTATCGTCACTCTTGCAGAGATAAGTGGCATTTCTCATCAACCGATGATGCCCATCCAAACTGGTACACTGTTAGACATTCAACGCAAGATTTTTTAACGGAAAATCGCTAGCCATTCACGCACTGTCCAAAGAATTAATCGAATTCGTCAGAATTGCCTTAATCTTTTAATTTTCTGGGTCATTTCCACTCTATAATCCAACGAGAAGAAATACCTCTGACTAGCGATATCTAACAAAGTTTCAATTTATGGTCCTTTCTTAAATTAGTATGGTAATTTATGCATTTACGATATTGTGGTCGAAAGTCACAGTGGGTCACGTCTTACTATAGATTCTTCTGCATGGAAGACCCGTTCAAACTTTTCTCTACAAAGAAATCAGGAATAATAGTTTTTATTTATTTAGAGATCATACATATTGGCGATGAACTTCATTTAAACAAAACAAACAATGCGATGAACAAAAAGTGCAATTCTATATCGTCATGAAAGTGTCTTGGCGGTGAGGTGGGTTATGGCATATATGGCATAAACCCAAAATAAAGAATAAAATTACAAACGAATACGCGAAATGAGCAAAGCTAAATATATACACCGGTGCCATACATCCAGGCAAAACCGCTATACAGAGAGACAGATATATGTACAAACACGAATAAACGTATAAAGTAGCTACTTTCTAAAGCTACTTCATATACAAAGTCAAAAAATATCCGAGCTGGCCTTCCTTCTGTAAATATGGATTAATCTGAGGCCGTCCAGTCATTTCCTTGGGCCGGGCTGCAAGCGGAAGGCAGTTCAGTGTAGGTAAACGTCTATATGGCTATGAGAACACTGTGTGACCGAGCATGAACGCGGCTGTGCATTGGATTTCCATCCTCGCTTATTTGTATTCACCTGAAGCATGTTGTGGATCTTTACTGTCACTGAAGCCTTTCGTTTCTTCTCGATCTCGCTTTCCTGAACCACCGGTAACTGCATTCTTTTCTTTCTCGGTGTGCACTTTCTTAAGGTCACACAGAAGAGAAATCTTCACAGGAAAAGAGAGAAAAAATCCACGCTTTTACAGCTTATATCTGACGACACCGTAAACGAATTTATCACCTGGATCCGGTATTGCTAATGGGAAGATTTAGATTTTTTCAGCACCACTGAATGAGTCATTCGAGGAATAACTCTTAGGAGAAAGTGTTTTACAAGTAAGAATCTCAAGAACAACTGCAAAGTGTCGTTCGTTCAGTTCTATATTGAATGTCTGTAATATTTTAGCAGGATAATGGTGCCATCAATAACATGCTACCTGTCAAATCTCGATAATTATACACCACAGAACATACTTCTAACTCAATCCTTACACAGCAATATTTTAACGAAGTGAAGATGCTGGCATATAACTTTTATCCCAAAGCGGAACGCTCTGGCACAATCCCATATGACATAAGTATCTGTAAGTCTTCACTCCAGTTATATCTTAAAAGATGTTCAGTCTTCTTATGGAGGTTTATCAGACATGCGTACTGTGAGAAATCTCCTCCATGTCACATGACCCATTGGAAGCATTGTCTGGTATGTCGTTAAAGGGTTCTACGTCAGCTTTGATGACGCGGTCATGGCGCGGTCTTGTAGGGTTTCTCGGTTTCACCTTGGACGGCGACTCTTCGTACTCTCTCAAGATGAGAACCAGGTCATCGTGTCCGTTAGCGTGAGCGTAGTCAGACGCTTTCCATCGCCTCTGTTTGTCACGACAATTCGTGTCCACGTCGTACTCAAGCAGCAGGCTTGCGGCGCGCATCTGACCAGATTTAGCGGCCATCATTAACGGAGTGAAGCCGTCGTATAGGTCTGAACCCGACGGAGGAGCACCAGACTCTATCAACAGCTTCATTAGGTCGACATATCCCAGAAACGTAGAGGTCATCAGAGACTTCAGCAGCCATCTTGAAGCGTCTCGCGTGTAATAAAGATTGGCCTTCAACAAGAATTTCGCACATTCAGTTTTCTGCTTGGCTGAAGAAATTATCAGAGGCGTGAGGTGAAGGTCGTCATCCGGATCCGGGTCCGCTCCATACTCCAACAACAGCTTCACGCTCTCAACGTAGCCACCTTCCGCGGCGAAATGTAGCGCCGTTCTCCCGGCTGGACGACATATATTTGTATTGTCTCTACACACAAGCTCGCCTCGCGTGGTTCTGATGTTCACCCCGCAGCCAAACTCCAAGAACATCTCCAGAATGTCGGGATTGCGCACCGATCTGTGGAAGGCCATTTCACCGTTTTCATTCTCCTCATAAGAATCCTCTCCAGCGGACAGGAGCTTCATCACGCATGATCGGTGACACCTGTCAATGGCGGACATTAAACCTTGGCCTTCGCATCCATCTCCACAAGGCCGTATTGTCCTGTTGATCCGCTGGATAGTTAGTTCTCTGGTATGGGTTTTCTTGAAGACAAAGGAGAGTTTCCTAGTTACTCCGGCCTTCATACTGGATGGGCGATCCCTCTTCAGCCTGTGATGGGGAACAAACAGAGAAGGTTAATATTACATAGACATGGCGAGATAGTATCGTCCTTGAAGACTGCCAAGGTATTTATAGCATTTCCACAAAGTGGATGCTCTTATGTATTACCGAGAAACTATGCCGCCTGCGCCATCGCCGCCGCCGCCGTCCTTATTTCAAACGTTCGTATCTCGGAAATCATTGGAGATTTTTTAGATAAACTTTGTTTGCTGTGTAGAAAAGGCCTGGGGAATTTGCTTGATTGTGTTTTCGACGGCTGAAATGACGGACCAGACGCTTGTAATTCGTATTTTTATTTGATCACTAGATGGCGCTGTAGTCGTGAACATTGTAAACCTTTCTGACACGATATTTTTCCAACAGCTTGTTTGATTTTCATGAAATTTGGATAGGACAAACACAGAGTTGTTTTGGTGTTGTTAGTGTTACCTTAAGGACATGATTTTGGTGACCCGAAAGGAGACATTTTTCATAAAATGAAAATTGACAAATTTGAATCGAGAGAAGTTGCATATTGGTGCATTTTAGGTCACCGAACATGAGCAGAATATGGATGGGGCTGTAATTTATTTCCCTTGTGATCCAGAGTTTATTTAGTTTTTCTTACTTTTTTGGGTGATGCTGAAAATTCAAGTTAAACACGTATAAAATGTGACATTTCCCAGTCAGATAATATTCAATGGTTGACATTAGAATAAATTGTTTAATTCTGTGGTCTTGGTTACATTGTATGTATTAGCTGAACATGAATAAAGTTTATGAATTTGCTAACTAGCTTCACCATCTGAGCTGAGAGCGGACTGCCTTGTGAAGATGACTAGCAGCTCCTTGTACAGGTACATGTACTTGTTTACCTCTGAATCAATGACCAATTTATGCAATCCTGGCAGTTGTGTATCGATTTTTGGCTGTCATACAGTCATATCTGTCCTTCCTTTGATATTTCTGTGAGCATTATCTACACGAATTAAGCCTCTCAGGAATTTTAGATAATACACTAACTTCAGCTGATAAAGTCAATGCACATAGATGCAAGTTAAATTAATCTTTGCGGTCTGACGTTGCGGTGTTTACCGAAAACACCGCAACGGAAGATCACAAATATATACTATCCAGTTGACCAGATTACTTGTTCGTGTTAATACTATCGCCTGGATGACTCAAAAATATCCATTCTTGCATTGAATTTCTTATTGTAATTTTTTTAATTAATTAATTGGAATGTGACCTGTATGGCTTTTTGTCTGCTGGGCTTTTTGCGCTGGTGTGTTTGTCCTGGATTCAGATACAATAACAATGACCCAATAATGTTGACCAGAACTCAGCCAGAATTCACTTACATGTGAGAATTCAAATCGGACTTACAAAGTTATTTTTTGAACAGATAGTGTCCTATGCAATTAAGGGTCACATTTGCTCCTGGTGTATCAGATTATGGTATACACATATATTTTGGGAAATGCTCTAAAAGAATCAATCTACATTGTTCTGTCCATTTTGTATCTGTGTTATAGTTCAATTTGAGTAAAAGATGCACATGCGTCACTGTCGTTTTCGTACACAACAATTTACTCCCCAACAACATTGAATTTCGCTACATCAGTTAATTCTCGGACATACAGAAATCATTCCTTCAGTCTATCCTTCTGGTTTAGTTCGTCATCTCCTATATTCATAGAGAGGCAAAAATACATTGGGGAAAAATAAATTTCAATAAAGATAGTCCTTGCCAAATAGCTTGATTTTGAGGATAACTTTCAGGGAATTAACAAATTGCCAAATGATCTATCGTTTTGCCGATTTCTGATATACTATATTTAACGCCATGGAATTTGCAGCAGTGTCAAGCTAAATATGTCCTAAAATCGATACAAATTCCTGCGAATATAAATTCCAAGGAAAAATGTAACTGTAGTACAAACATCAAGATACTCTGCCATTCTGTCAATGATCATGTATAGTGTTCATTTGCTTCAGATTCATAGAGATGCCATCCCTCGGTGCCTCTATTTTGCCCTCATATGAGTGTTCTATCGGGTTTAGATCCAGGATCTGACTTCAAAAGGTATATTTACCACGCCACATAACCCTGTTAAAGAAGCATACAAATAAAAAAACCCACTATATATAGTACAACAACAGTGACGTCCCGTGTGAACTGCACATGAACAATATCTGTGGTCAGTGGAACCATCATGACCTTGGTGTTGACCAGAGACTCTATAATATATACAAGTTGCGTTCAGTATGACAATGCTCTGTATACTTCGTATCAGGCCCTGCAAGCAGATTGGGGCTGAACAGTTATTACTGGAACTGTCCGCTTAAAATATCAGCCAATGAACGGACGCCGTTTTGGGGCCATACTCCACCATCGTGGGATCTCGGTATATTCAGATGAAGGCTCAGTTTATAGGGAGAAAAGGCTGGAGGACAAACTCTTTGAAGTCCGAGAGGAAACAACATGAGGGAGTCTCTTAACTCAAAACATTCACGGCTGTGAACATCGGACTTCAAAGCAAACAGGAGACCAAATACACGTCACATTGCCTGGCGCTTCATTCGTTCAACTATGGGCATGTTTGGAGAGGTCACGAATATTTCTGATTGAAGATGCTGATATTCGTTGTGGTGTACAAGCTCTCCGTCATGGCTAGGATTTGATAGAAGAACCATGACTTGGGATGATGGACAGTGGCGTTTCACACCACTTTACGGAATAGAAAACGTGCAAAACATTGACAATTCTTTATAATTCAAATTTCTCAAATGTTAAATTTTCTCAAGATTTTTATTAAACACTCTCGATACCAGAAGGCAAATTTGGAGAGAAGGGTTTCTAGACCCGTTTTTTTTTATACAAAAAAAGAGTTTTCGCGAGTACATAGCAATATAAATAAATTCGTTTGTCATCGTTCCATTGTTGGCAGTCATATCCACTAGACCACATGTCACGGAAGGCATCGTATTTATTCTCATTAAAGTATGTAATCATTTCAGTCTTTTGCTAAAAGTCTCTTCAAGGTATTGGTTTTTGGCATCATTTTCTTAAGTTTACACCGATATGCATACCGATTTGCAACAGCAAAATTGTGTTAACAGCGTTGTCGTTATATAAACATCCGAATAAGGTCAACTTGCATGAAAGAGTCTGGTCAGTAATTCAATATTCTACCATCGTCTGTTAAAGTATTACCGCGTGCATAATCCATAGACCTAATTCATATAACATCATTAGCAAAAAATTAAAAAACAAAAACAAAAAGAGACATAGTATACATAAACATAGTTTAGTTTCCTGCACGAGAAGCGGTCAACAGTTTTCAATGATGCCAGCAAGACATCATGATGTTTCAAAAATATCAAATGCGCATCGCTGATCAGTATTCTTAATCTATTTAATTTTCGTTGTAAAGTCGTTATCTGTAGACAAAGATGTATCTCAGTCACCCTTTGACAGCGACTGTTCATATGAACACCCTGGAGATATCGAGGAAGTACATAAGTTCATACGGCCCATAGCAACGGGTTAAGCGGAATGGGACAAAAGCTAACGCCAAAGATCTTGCACGCTACGCTCGTATTTTTCCATCAGCATGTGATATGTGCCGCCGAAATTGAGAAAATTTGAGTGAAGGCGCTTCGTAGTTTTGCGCTGTTTTAAAACAATCTGCAATAATGTTTTGTGACGTTGATTGAAATCGTCACATTTACACAGGATCTGGCAAATGCGAGATATGCAGGCCCCACTGTTATATTACTGTCCACAAACAATCTGATTAAAACAGATCCAGAAACCGATTCTCCAACTCACGCCATAGTGGATCTGTTTTTAATCAGATTGGTCCAAAAAGTGATCGTTTACAATGTCGAAATTGTAATCATCCCGTGTGTCGTAGAGTCGACGAGAGAGGAAATATAGGTCTAGATATGATGTGCGGTTAAGTTTATCTGCAGTTTCCTTAAAATCAAGTGAAGGTGGATTAATATATCCTTCACTTCATTTGTCATCCAAAGGAAATAATCATGCCAAAAACCTTTCACCACAGGACAATAAAGAAACACATGACTATGCGTTTCACTTTTGCGCAGAATGATCCACTTTTATGTAGAAAACCGGTTTACAGCCGACCTGTAAGTCATCTGTAAACCATATTATAAATTGCTTAAACTCGCACCAAGCCAAAGAGACTATACCATCTTCCAAACAGTATAGAATAGTTAAATTATAATACAGAATGTGTTTACTGAGAGAGGGTCGTTGAACTATTCTACGAAAGCAGGAGATTTTTGCAAATTTTACAGTCATCCAAATCAGCGATTTTTACCCCCCTCTTGTCATATTCTTGTGAAATTTGTATTCTTTTCACTCTACCATGTCTGCCCTAGATGAATTTATAAAATATAGTTTTAATAGTTTTGAGTGTTTTCTTGAGGATCTGGTAGATTAAATGCAAATGATTTAGTTTTGGAATCGCTGATGTTTTCACTGTTGTTACTTCACCTAAAGTTGTTAATGACCTATTTGACCATTTCCCTAATAAATTTTGAATTTATATAATTTTGTTCAGTACAATTGATCTCCACCATATCTTTCATTTCCAAGGCAAATTTGACCCCCAGTATCGTGAAGGTGTCCTGTGACCAGTTTAAATTATAAGGTAAAAAAGATTTATCAGGTGTGTTTTATTAGGCGATGGACAGAAATTTTGGTTTTAGCCCTATTAGGTTTTAGGCCCGATAGCCTACCGTACCATTCAAGTGTTTCTAAACAGGCTATGACAGAGGCATCGGATCCATCCAAGCAAATTATTGTATCATTGACAAATTGAGAAATTTTGTAATCTACATTACCATTTTTTTATTCCTTTCATATTTTCGTTGTCGTGGACAAGTAAAGCTAATATTGCGGTGCATAAAATGAACAAATAATGTGAGATGGAGTCTCCCTGCCTGCAGCCACGTCCCATGTGAAAATTGTCTGAAAGAAACCCCGATTGCTACACTGAAGAAAATATATTGTTGTAGAAGGTATCTGAGCACTGGCAGATGTAATGCCCAAAATTGAAAAGCTTTAAAGATATGATATAAAACGCCTTTTCAAAGTCGACTAATAGTAAATAGCCAGGAATTTGGGTCTTAATCGTAAAATCGATAATATCGAGCGTTAACCACATATTGTCTCCGATAAACCGGCCTTTCATGAACCCACCTTTGGTCTCTTGCACAATCTTATTCAGATACTTTTTAGTTCTTTCTGCTATTCAGGCTGAAGCAAGTTACATATTACGTTAAGAAGTATAATCGGTCTGCAAATCTCCAAAAATTGTCGGGTTTGTCTCCTGATGCAGGTTTTTAACCCATGTCTTTGAGTATTAGACAACTCTAAATTGTTTATCAAATCCATAATTTATACTGGCTACCTCCAATGCCCCCACCCCCCTTCTGAAAAATTTGGAGGTGGAGCCATCAGCAATATGATTTTGTTATTCTTAGTTCCTTTTAAGGCTGAGCTGAATATTGTGCGTAACGATATCTCCCATAGATTCCGCTTCTACATCAGATATCACTTCAATTGTTTTGAAATTCAGACTCTCCAGTCAATATTTTCTGTCACTTGTAAATGGTGGAGTTCATCGAAGAAATTTTTTGCCTCATCTAAATTTTACTTTTGATCCGTAATGATACAGCCACCAGTCTCTATTCTAGGGATACCTTGTTTTTTCGAGGCCACATGAATATTTAGTTGGTTTGCCCCCTTTCAGAATCCATTTAGCACTTGATCTAAAAATTACCCCTTCCATTTTCTCCCTCTAGTGATTTCAAGTTCCTTCTTAAGATTCTCTGTATCTTTCAACGTATTTTCATTTGCTGTGGCATATATTCTGTGTTCAAATCATTTTCTAATTTCGATCTCTCTCTCTCTCTCTCTTCTTTCTCGAACAAAAATTGTATCGTTCCCCCTTATTTCTAAAAGAATCATTTCGAAAAACAATTGTTCTTTAATGCCGAGGCCTAAGAACTCGTACAATGTCATCTAATGTGGTTTGTTCAATTTCGTCGTTTGCATATAGTTGTCAAGATAGTTGGCTAGTCCAAGTGCGGGATACAATACAACTCCATGGGTCGTTTCTGTATACGTGACCTGCAACAACATTCCACGAAGGATTGTTTGAGGAATTTATTCCGGCGAAACATCATTTTTGTGTTTGAGTAGGCCTATAGCTATACTGAAGACAATCGATGTGTTCCGATCAACTACATGAAAAATACAAGAACGGGGAACAATTACAATGTGGTTTCAAACAGCTTTTGGATTTGAAAAGATAGCCAAGGCAGCTTTTCTTATAAAATTCGAACATTCTACCCCGATAACTGCCTTATCCAGCATTAGCGCATAAATATAGAATTATTTTCAATAAAATCGTATATGAATGGCAAATAATCGACAATACATGGAGTGTTATCATGTTCTTGTTTTCGAACAATAATGAAAACAACCAGCTTTTCACAAAGCTCTTATAACCAGTAGATACAAGAAAATGCTTGCTTCTTTATATCGATAGTTTTTCATTTCAAAATGCCACCTGGACTCGCGATTGCTGCAATTTTCATAAATATATTTTCAACTATCGTCTCTGACGCATTTGGTACTTGCGATTCTGTCATATTTTTCCCCTTGCAAACAGAACATCGTGAAACATTTTTTGCCATGATAGTCAATAGCCTCGAAAATGATTCAGAATGCGGGAAATGAACCCTAGAATTATATATATCCGGGTAGGCATCACGCGGACCCCAGGCCTCCTGGAAGGACGTGTCCTCTACACGCATTGCTTGGAAGGTAATTGGGTATATATACCAGCATTTTCGTTATTTTGATTATACAATCTTAGTATAGCACAGATTCTATTGCTGAAAATTGGTCGAAGCGGGGACCACCAGAGTAAGCCACCCAACCACCAGCACTATATGTAAGCGTGCCGATCTAAACCACTCAACCAACAAAAAAATAAGAGACCGGTAGTCTTGGGAAGCGAACATACATTACTCTTCCGATCACCGTAATGACACAGCTCCCATAGCATTTTCACCACTAAAATCGTGTAATCCCAAAATGAAGAAAATATAATGTAAAACGATCACTTTTTAAATGACAACAAATATCCTACAGGGTGTATATGGCATGATTCCCTCCCACATTTGGGCTTTCGTGCATCCGCGCCTGAATGGTGTAATCATTGCTGGGACACACATAAACATTGTTTGCAAAGTTAAAGCTTCAAATCCGATACCCATGCCTATAGAAGAGTTTGCAATATACCCGAAATATATACTTACTTTGGGGTCTGTTGTTGGGGATAATTTGCCAGTCTGCCTTGTTTTGCCCCCATCCTGATGTCCGTGTTCTTTCAGCGACTTCCAGAAATGAATGTTACTGCTCAAAACCTTTCACCATCTGAGGAAAAAGAATTTGACGTCAGTATTGAAATTTGGGAGAAAAAAATATTCTGACAAAGAATGAATATCACGACATTTAACTTGGCAAGTACTTTGGCTTAATACAACCATACCTGGGTGCGAACCGACTCACAGACAGTGTACCACGTGCTGGCGGTTTGTGTCTAAGTCAGTTCTATTCACCTGTGAGACAGTTTTCTTCTTTCCCCGACAAGAGACAACAGTTGGGCAAATCGATGACAAGTCAGCTGATTCCCTCGGTGATATTACGGGGATTTCAAGGGATTTCCCTTCACTTCCATTCGACTGTTTACCGAAGACTCAGATTGTAGCTTTCAGGGAATTATCAACTATAGGAAACTGACAGGTTGGGAGGGATTGGGGGATTTAACAATAGAAGTTTTAAACTGACTTAATATGCTTCATCAGACAAAACAATAGTTTAGCGACATTTTACTTAGCATGTGAACGAGGACGACCCCGGTAACCGGCAACAGGTAGATCTAACAGGCTTATCATGTCTATGTATATGTAAGCGAGTCATTTGAGTGAGTTACTTACATATCCTAAATGGTTGTGTTGTCCGCACCTGAGATGTTCACGCCATGATCAAGGCAAGGTTTGGCACATGTAACACAGGTTTGCCATTTTATGGCATTCACATCATGGATTTTCAAGGTTTAAATGTATCAACATATACCAGATATACAGTCACGTCGCCAGGTCCGATCCAGCGTCAGTTCCACAAACCGTATTCTTTATCATGTTGTCGATTACATTTGTATATATCTGGTGGGGTACTGGCGACGTGCATATACATTTAACAATTCTCACTGAATTTATGTACTGGACATCATAGCTACACTTGAGAGAACGCCATTTGTACTACTGGCATTCATTCAATAAAAGTGAAAGCAAACCAGAAGAAAAAAAAACCCCATCTGGCTTCACTTGACATTATTCTTAAAACAATTATTTAAAAAGAGTAAATCTGTCTGTTCTTATGATATTTTGTTTGCGTGGATAAGTTAAGTGTCACGACCATTTGAAGTCGATCGTATATGTCTGCATAAGTTCCTCCACGTGTGAGAGCAGAGTGTGTTGAGCTCATCGAATCCCATTTTGGCAACTTAATTCTCCAAAAGATTTTGATGGGAAGACGAAAGAAAATCACGTATTCCTGACAGAGTAGAACTGGATCAATATAGATATCGTGGAGATATACCATAGCCTCGCAAAGATACATGATCTGGCTTCGGATTTTTTGGATTGAGACAAGACTCCCGACGGCACCACATCACCTCCCTATCCATGTGTTATCCGAAATTCAAACATAGCTTAAGAAGTATTATCGGCGTGATAAAAAAGACATGCAGGATAAAACATAAACGTGTATCAAATGAGATACACACCACAGCTTACAAGCTCCGTGTTAACAAAATGAACGCGATATCCAGTCACTAGGTCCGACACTTATTCGGAAGCTGTGATCGTATTATTTTCTTTCCCATGAGGTTTTCTACAACACACCCATCAATCGGTAAATCATTGTTGGTAGATCTCTATAGTTCTTCTATTATAAGTTCGGCTATATATTTGCAGAAACTGTTCAAATAAATGTTTTCCGCAAAGTTTATTCATGTTCTATCATGCAAACGCTATCTGGAATATCTGTTCGACTTAGGCCAGTTAGATGATTGGGTTCAGCTAATGAGAAAATATGAAACTATCTTCTAGAAAAGCAAAACAGATAGAGAACGCTTATTCAAATCGAGATCTACATCCTGAACTCAAATCCGATGAGGAGCATTTCTTTGATGTTTAAGGATATACGATAACATCATAGGGTTATGTTTGGTCAATCTCATATGTGCTACAGAAACAAATTACCTGTGAACACCATCTTTGATTAGGTAAACAAAATAATCTATGCAGTTCCAAGGTGTATCATCCAAGTGGGGCATTCCTTGTTTTAAATCAGACCAAGTGAAATGACTCATTGACTCACTGAAGACATGGACCCTACACGTATCATCTTCAAAGCATTATAGAACGTTTTCAACTGAACTGAGTAATCGTGTCAATATTTCCGCTTTAACAGACCGGTTAATTAAATAGATAATGGAGGTAATTTCCACGACTTGACACAGTTCGCCGTTATCCACACATATTTGGTGGTTCTGAGTAAACTAATGGAAAAGTAAACGGGGTGAACGAAGTTCAACCTCTCGGAGGATTAGAGAATATCCACTATCTATAATCTTCGAATTCCATTTGTGAAGGAAGCTGGTCATTTGGCCTAGAAGGTATGTATTTACTGTTACTTAACTGGCATCTTACTCCGAGTGTTTCGAGCCTCAGACAGGGAACACACATGTATGCAGCATTAGAGTATTGACACACACATATATACACATACGAATGTATCCACGAGGGAGTTCTCTAATCTCAATACTATATTATTTCTTGAACGCCGTTGAATAACCTCGATGTTCAAGAAAAATGACCACCGCTATAATAATTAAGTTAGTAGCTTAAGTTATTAAGTCATAAAGATTTCTGTTGGTTTGGAATGTTCCCATATCGACAGACTTGCTTAAGTCTGTATGTGCAATTAAGTACTCTATACGTGCAATAAAGTATCATCATCCACCAAAAACATACATTCAATAGGTACAACAATGAGAGCTAATTATTCGCAGGTTTTGGCATCTTATGAACATATTTATTCGAAGCAACTGCTCTCTCTATCGGATAGACACGTAGATAAAATTATAAATATGATCATATGCGGACGACAACCATTCAGAAAATAGTCCTTCTCGCCAAACGTTAATTAGACGATCTCATCTGAAAATCGACTCGACAATGATACTAATTTGGTGAATGGCAGATCAGACGGTCTTACTGTCATCATTGATAACCCTCCATCGCTTCTCTCTACTTCATGCGATATATTTATTTTATGCCAGCATGGAAATGGGTATTACTCGTGAACCCCTTTTGACGAATCTATATCTGTCCTCTTAAGAATACGACTATATGAAGAAATTATTCAAAATTATCATTCCAAAGCCCATTCATTCCCATTCACCAAACGCTATATAGATGATCTTCTCGCTTTGGGGTGTTCCCTCTATATGTATATGACGTAGTCAGGGTAATTTAATCGATTGCATCAGATTCAGTGAAAGAAATTATCGGATGTCCAAATGAGATATGATATTTGATCCTATACCTCTATGAAGATTAAAAGTGCTCACGTCGACTCTACAACAAGAGAGATGAATACAATTGGACATTGTTAACTACCAGAAGGTCCCATACATTTACTAGATCATGTGAATAATGTGACGATTTCAAAGCCCTAAGCTCAAATTTTTTCTCCTAAATACTGTACGATAGGGAAGCGCGATCGTAGTGTAGATGATCTTCACACTGAATTCGTAACCTGTGGGTTGGGGTTAGTTAGAGGTCGTATGCACACCGTGACATACAAGATCATATGAAAAGCCACGACCAAAGTGTGAATTTGATAAACTAAATATCGGTCAAGAATACGGATTGGACGATATAAACATGATGATATTTTACCAGCATCAGTGAAAACTGTATCTCAATTACTAGTACTCATTATATTTTCACATTCTGTGATACACCTGCATGTGAAAAAGTCTCCCGTGATGGGGAATTTCCAAAAACAGTCAGTTGTGTAGAACCAGTACCCATGAACCGAGATACTAGCTCCATGGAACACTTCCGGGAGGAACAGGATCGTGCAGTAACGTATATCAAAGCATAGATGAATGAAAGGGCATATATGTTGGACCATTGTTAGCATGTAGATTGCGGATCAAGACTCAACGAAATGGATGATCATTCGGATACTCAGTATTGACAGAAATATATTCACAAAATCAATCTAAAGCGCTAGAAATGTTTTATCTGTCAAAAAAATCCAAAACAAAATCCGACGCCTTAACCATTCTGACGAAGACTGCGCATTGGACCAGTTCTTGAACATTCGTTAAATCTCATAAGACAGGCGAGACCCTTGCAATAAAAATCAAAATGCAGTAGAGGTGAGGAGCTGTATAGAGCGACAATATGATGCAGGATGAGATGACAGCAAATGCTTCTAACAGGGTAAGGATCACGTTTCTGTGGTTAACTTGTCAAAAGTTTGCTGCTCAGCGCGATTCCGATGACCGTTCTCGTGTTGCAACTACGTTTTATAGCATCAAATCCGTAGATAGGTAAAAAAAAAGTGCACTTAACTATAGTTTCCTGTTTGATAAATCCCTACATTTTGTGTAAGATTGAGCAAATTACCGAGGCAAATAATTTTAGTTAACGGCTTATGTCTCAGAAATCATTCGAAAAGCTCTAAAAATAAAAAGAAAGCGAGAGAGAGTTGATCCTACCTGGGGTTTGGAATAATTCTGTTTGATAACAGCATCAGTAGTCAAGATGTAAAAACACATCCATTAACGAAGTGTTCCATGAACGGTGGCCAGCACGCCTCTTCTCTCTCTGAGAAAACAGGTACAACTGACGATTCTGACCCACAAGGACACGGTGACTTCGGCTGGTTTGTCGCCACAGAGTTTCTCCTCTAATCGATATGAGCTTCGTGGCATTTGAATGTTGTTTACGCGCTTCAAACCTTTGGCCTTGTGTACATATACGTCTCACAGTGTAGACAAACCGTGTTTCACACGCAATCCGGAAAATTTATTTGTATTTTTTTCCTGTTCGAATTGACATTTAGCTGGAGACTTTCGAGAAAATACTTTTCATGAAGTTGCGTAAACTATAAACAATTAACGTTATGTAAGAATACAATTATACACGTTCCTCGACAATATGCGGGGCGAATGCGCACAGATTTAGGATTAAGCACGCTGTTTATCATCACCCCAGCCCTTCCCAATAGTTTGTTGCTCTACACACATGTTTTAGTTTTTGTCATATATGTTCTTCGAGCTTCATTTGAGCAAACACCATCAATGATTAAAACTTAAAGACCAAAACATGTTACTACCTTCAGAACAATGTTGAATGGTTAACCACTTTATTTGTTCATGATACGTGGTTTTATTGTATGGACTAAAGTCTTGATTAAGGGAAAGGCCGTATAATTGGTCTCAAAAACCTAAATTATTCTATAACAGTAGGATCGATTCAAGCTTTTCCGTCAACTGTTGATCATTGTGAAGACCAGCTTGACCAAACAATAACATGTAAGGAACTATTCATAAACCTTGTAGAGCACACGTGAATGTGATCTGTATGTGTAACAAGGCCGAAGTCCAACTTTCATACTTAAAGGTTAAGACTATTACGAAAGTGCAGTGTTAACAAACGTGTTAAACTTCTGTCAGCTCACACGCTCTGAAGAGATTCTCGTTACAAGACTTGCCATTTCATTTTCGCTCGTTTCATTTTGTTTGTCAAGATAGCAGAGTTCACGGAAATGGCAGTACCGGTACCCATTGTAACTGTTCACCTTGGCCAAAAAACACGCAATCAAAACACACGTGTCATCCAAAATACGGTGTGATGAAGTTAAATTTCAAGGCACGATAAACAGATGATGTACCTGTACGGCTACACCATAAACATCTCTACATGATTAGCATACATTCAGGTGAACAAGATACAGAATTACTGACTAACAGCAGCTTATTAGGAGTTTCACTCTTGGTATATGCCTGGACATGCACGGATTAAACTGTGGATTATTCAACATTATTCTTATACTCCCGCAAGCCAGGTAATTCACTTCATGCTACGAAGACAGTGGTCAAGGTTGGGTTGGAGGGGGGGGGGGGGGGGGGGGGGAGTATGTCCAGACGGAAGCAGCCTCCTCCAATAAAAAGAGAACTTTACCGATATTCTTGACTAACGCAACTTTCAAAGCTTTGCCGAGTACTGTAAGATACCACAAGGTTATAGCTCAAGAAATCGGCGAATGGTTAAAACTACATGTATACGCTTATTAATTTGACTCCTTGTTTCAGGTGAACGCCAAGGATCCATCATAGGGCCTGTTACTTTAATATCTTCGTGAATACTGAAAGTAGGCGTGTAGATTATACGGCGTTTTTTTTATCTGCTTCCAGGAAATCTAAAGCCCCCGATGAAAACGACAATTATATGCTATAATCTAGTTGATACCCAGTTCTGAGCTCGGACACGGCAAATAGCTATATACTTTTCGACTTCTGATCATATACATATTGCGTTTGTGATGAAATTAAAACCACAGTAAATTTGAAGATATACGGTACAACGAGGTGGTTTGTCCACCAAGATAACAGACAGAGCTAGAGTTATCGATAATCATCAAAAACTTAAATTTGTCAAAAAGTCTTGAGCTGTACGAGTTTTCGACTTCCTTGTCGAGGCCTATACCAAGTTGTGAAATATAGGGTGCGTATAGACAAGGACACTCGTACACCTGAATTTAATAGAGGCTGCCTCTATGATATTATTATCAATGTGTCATAACTTAAGAAATTATATTACAGATACTTCACAAATTAAATAAACACCATATATTTCTATTGTTTTGAAGTAATATTAACCATGAGGAGCCTACATACACTAGGCATATGGCTGTGAACTGAAATAATCAGGATCTGACCACTCTGTACGCTTTGACTAGAGTCCAGGATCTGACCAGGCCGTTTGACACTTCCGGTACATTGTTTAAAATAATTGTAATTGGATGTAATATAAACATCTGACAGCGCATGGTCAGGGTTAGGAGAGAGTTCTCTGGCGTTAGCGGAATACGCCCCTTTTTGTAAATAGCCATTTAATATTAGGAACTGTATATGAATTTTAACATCGAAAGTAAACTGACTGTGGAAGTGATCTGGTCAAGAGGTCAGGTTTCCTGATCCAGAGTTCAAATCATTTTATTTCCTAATCTGTGTTGCTGTAGATAGTGTACCACACATATCTGATCTGAAACAACTTGAAATCACGTGAATTTATTAAGCTTTAACGAATCATGACGCCATGTCTTGGCTGTATACCAGGACGAATGAGGCAGTTTAGGCAGTCGTTTTGCATCTTGACTCAGAAGACGGTAAAATAAGAATGTTTGCTCTATTCTGTGTACTCCGCCAGAGAAGTATAAATGTCGTGTATTCCACCATCGTGGTTTGGATCCTAATTCCTGATAAATGCAAGATCAACACAAGGTCTTTTCTGGTCCGTCTGAACTAAGGTTATGCATCTCATTCATGAATTAAGACGTAACAATCCCTAACATCTCTTGTTACCTGTAAAAATGAGCATTGGCGAGCTTCAACCCAGGATTAGGTCATCAATGACGAAAAGTTGACAGAGGCGAAAAAAAGTGTTTGATTATTACCATCAACAGCAAACGGTGATACAGAACATATAAACTGGACATGAATATCGACCAGCAGCGTATACAACTAAACCATTTTGAATTAAAACTTCGAGAAATACCAGTCAAATGACGACAGGAGTTATGGCGCAGTCAAATCACACAAATAAGGTGTGGATTAACAACAGCGAGATAGGCGTTACATAAATATTTATTATTTTCGACGTAGAATTACATTAGCTACATTTTATAAGGATTTTGTTTCATGAATATTTTTAGTGGCGACATGTTTGGTTGCGGCTTGCATAATACCTAGCGACGAAACAGTTGATGTGAGAGTTTGAAGTTATTCGTTGGATGAGATAACTGAAGTTGTTTACATGAATTAGTAGCTTTAGAACTTAGCATAGCAAATATCATAGTTCAATACATTGACTAATCGTTGAAATGGTACTCAAATTGTGTTTCTCTGAGTGTAGGTTGGTATGGTGGCAGATGCTTAATGAAATTCATATCTTTTTTCTATATTTATTTGAGTCATAACATTAGTAGAGGTATGTTGTCAAACAGTAACGTCATGCGTGGCGTATATCGTAAAACGTTGAGATAGCATGAACCATATTTCAACATCGCAGTAGTAGTTGTGTGTTGCAGACATTCTTTTGAGTGTAGTCTTGTTACGTTCGTGATGTTACTCTGAAAATTTAATTAACGACATGACCATTGAACATAAATCTGAACATAAATTAATTTGAAATTGATAATATTAAATTGTCGAATATATTATTACTGTAGGATATGTTGTTGTGGTCCCCATGATTGAATAATGTTTCTTCCGAATGTGACTGACATATGACATGACAGATTCGAAAGAAACATTATGCAGTCATAGGGACTGTAACATGGGATGACTTTATAGACCTATTACATCATTGCTCTTGGATATTTGTATCCAATATCGCTCAAGCCGGAGCTAGGAGCCGTATGGGAATGTCATTCAAGATGTCCACATGAACATCTACCAAAAAAGCTTAGCTGATTTTCAAATCGCCACAGGGATCATTTTTGATTCTTGTGATTTGTTTTAGATATGCACTCTGAATATTGGTCTGTGGTTCATAGGACTTGTCAGTACGCCGGCATCTTTTCCCACCACCTTTACATGTTGCGTTTAATTGTTTTCTGTCTACGTTGAGATTCTGCTGGAGGACGTTTCGTCCCCGAGGCTTGCCCTCTGTACAATCACTGAGATTGTAGTTTGTGTCTGTGAATAACATGGTGGAGAATCAAGCGCTTGGTCGGCGAGGGACGGGCTTCACAGAATAACAGCTTGGTCGGCGAGGGACGGGCTTCACAGAATAACAGCTTGGTCGGCGAGGGACGGGCTTCACAGAATAACAGCTTGGTCGGCGAGGGACGGGCTTCACAGAATAACAGCTTGGTCGGCGAGGGACGGGCTTCACAGAATAAGAGCTTGGTCGGCGAGGGACGGGCTTCACAGAATAAGAGCTTGGTCGGCGAGGGACGGGCTTCACAGAATAAGAGCTTGGTCGGCGAGGGACGGGCTTCACAGAATAAGAGCTTGGTCGGCGAGGGACGGGCTTCACAGAATAACAGCTTGGTCGGCGAGGGACGGGCTTCACAGAATAACAGCTTGGTCGGCGAGGGACGGGCTTCACAGAATAACAGCTTGGTCGGCGAGGGACGGGCTTCACAGAATAACAGCTTGGTCGGCGAGGGACGGGCTTCACAGAATAACAGCTTGGTCGGCGAGGGACGGGCTTCACAGAATAAGAGCTTGGTCGGCGAGGGACGGGCTTCACAGAATAAGAGCTTGGTCGCGAGGGACGGGCTTCACAGAATAACAGCTTGGTCGGCGAGGGACGGGCTTCACAGAATAAGAGCTTGGTCGGCGAGGGACGGGCTTCACAGAATAAGAGCTTGGTCGGCGAGGGACGGGCTTCACAGAATAAGAGCTTGGTCGGCGAGGGACGGGCTTCACAGAATAAGAGCTTGCATTCTATTAATATTTTCCATCTTGGGTCGTCTCTTTTATCTAACGGCCACATAGTTCATCACTTTTCATCAGATGATTTGATAGAGCTATTGCATCATTGCTCTTGGATATGTGTATCTAATACCGCTCAAGCCGGTGCTGGGGGCCGTGTGGGCATGTCATTCAAGATGACCACATGAACAGCTACAATAAAAGCGTGGTTGAGAAACGATTCGTCACAGGGATCATTTTTGGTTCTTGTGATGTTTTTAGATATGCACTCACAATATTGGCATGTATGATCGAATGACTTATTGTCAGTACATCGACATCTTTTTCCACCACCTTTATATGTTGCGTTTTAGCAACAAATTCTATTGAACTTTCAAAGTAATCAATATATTCGACATTTGTTATTATCAGTTTCAAGTTATCTTATGTTCACTTGATAAGGAGAGTCGTAAGCTCGTGCATTAAATTGCTTTTCATTGTGAAGCTCAGCGTTTGCAATATTATTGAAGATCCTCTATGAATCTAACAGTATACGACATATAGTCTTGAATAAAATATCCGCTCTGCAATGAACAGTCACAATCAAAGCGTGACTGAGATACATCATACTATAGATAACGAAAGTCATGGATTAATAATACTGATCAGCGATATGAATTTGATATTTTTGGAACATCACGATGTCTGGCTAACATCATTGAATACTGTTGACCGCTTCTCTCTTGCAGAAAACTAGCCTAGTTTTATGTATACTATGATTTATTATTCTTATTTTGTGCTAACGCTATTATATAAATTAGGTCTTTGGACTACGGACACGGAAATTCTTTAATGGACGATGCTGAATATTGAATGACGGACTAGAGGCTTGTATTCAAGACTTTAGCTACGGTACCAGTATAGATAGACAAGTCTAAATATGTGTGAATTGCAAACACATGTATACTTGCTCCCATATGGTACAGAGGATGATATACAATGTAATACATGTGGGAATGAGAGTATCTGCGTACATGTTTCGGTTTATTTACCCGAATTGATCCAGTTCTGTCTTCTGTATTTAATTGATACTAAACTAAATTGATAGATGCAAGCAGGTAAGTACACGGGATACTAGAAATATAGCTTTCGTGTTTGCTTGTTTCAAATATATGACAACGTGACGATAGTTGAAGTCAAGTTGTAAGCGTTTCTTTTTTTCTGATAACTGTTCTGAATAAATATCTAACATTAACACCAAAACATTATTGCCATCCTGCATTAAACTACACTGTTATAAATCATACCGTAAATTCACAGTTAAATGTACTGGCAGAAAAGATGCCAGTACATTCAACTGTAAAATTACGTTGCACCGTATTTTACAATTACCGCTTTTTAACAGGCTTTTAACTGTAAAATGTTGCACCGTATTTTATAATTACCGTTTATTGACAGGCATTCAACGGTAAATTAGGTTGCACTATTACCGTTTTTTAACATCCTTTAAAATGTATAATTACGTGGGCCCTTTTCTTCAATTAGCGGTTCCTTGGCAACGTAGCTCACTGGAAGGCCGAAATGGCCATTGCTCTTTCGCGTACATCTCGTACATAATCACGAAGGAATCTGTGAAATTACACGAATAGTGGAAACCACTCTAAGTCAGATAAAACCAAAACCAACTCGTTCTGTAGACCGAAAATTAAAGTTAGCCGCTGCGTCCGTCCCAGTGCGGATAATGCTCAGAATGTTGTATCGCACAACAACGCAGGTGTCGGATGTTTCCTGCAACTGAGCGTTTCGTGTGCAAAGATATCAACCTCCTTTCAGAGAAAACAGGAATTTTATGTTATGTGTGTGCGCAGTTTACCCATTCCCGTTGATGTCAACTGAAATATCTCAGTTCAATTTACAGATTAATGTGTTTACGATTAAATGTACTGTAAACTCCAACATACATTTACTGTGAAATAACGGTAATTTATAACAGTGTATCCTGTAGAAAACTGATATTTGTTTGAAATAACATAGGTTGGCATACATTTGCGGTTGTAATCTCGCGTATGTGATAAGGCGATGCTCCCAAGTAAATGCCTGCTCAAGTGAATATACATAATAGAGAGGTGGTGGGCACAGAGAACGTCAAGAAACATAGGTGTCAGAGATATTATATATGCTAGTATGTTCATTGCACCATGTCCACAAGTGATTATCAGAGATAACATTGTGTCTGAATCTCCGTTCTTAAGTAGCTAAATTATTGGTCGTTTACAGTCCATAGTTTGATATAACAGCTTTGCAAACGTCAAATACCCAAAGACAGAAGAGTCAATAGATTTAGAAGCACAAGCCCCATTATATACCTTTATTGTACTATTACACCGCGTTAGGGTCAGACCGTACAGGAAAAACAAACAACATACAAAATACATTGAAACAGAGCACATTTAAACAAAGTAATGATACTTAATAGTATTCGATGAAGCTGGGAAGATGTCATGATCTTCAACTCGTCAAACCTCTATCACTGATCTGTATCATTGTATCCAAATAAATTAATACTGGGAATACTGGGGAGCCCAGGCTTGAATCAAAGAGAAAAGCTTTATATTTCAAAAGAATTATTCAGCTTCGCCTCTTCTATATTTACCTGCCCGAAAACCTAAAGTGTCAATTGGAAATCTACAAAGACGTAACTTTGGTTTTATTTGAGAAATAGACTTCCATCCACATGTGAGCAGAAACGCTTCCGAAAATATCAAGCAACAATCAAAACAGTTTACTATTAACAATCCGTCATATTCGTCCGAGGGATTTGCTAGTCTATGTCAAGAAGCGACTTAGTTCAAATAAGCAGTGTACATCACCAATCGCCTGATTGTCAATGTCAACACTATCGATACGATTAAGCACACAGTTCGTATAATCACAATTAAATATCCTTTCTCAGATGAGCGAGAGAAAAGATACAATGGATTATAAGGGATCGCACTAGAGCTGTAAACGTGACAGTTTAGGCCGGAGTGAAGTTTGCAGAGGACCATGTTTGGCTGGATTGTAATGGATGAAAGTCGAGGCGGTGCAAACAAAATAGGGTTTGGCTTACACATTTCTGTACGGCCTGTGTCACAAAGATAATCTCTGGTTAAACAATCTGTTTACATGGTGAATCTCTTCAAGCTCTATTAATAGGGTAAGACTTTAACTTGCTATGTCATAACGAATGAGTCAAGAAGAACTTTTCGATTGGTTGTAGTAATCACTGAGAGAAGACATGTGAGGCTACAACATTGCATAAGTGCTCAACTGGCATATATTGTTGAGCTACTAGTATAGTACAGGTAGTCAAGATTTTCAGTTATTCAGGTATAAGTATTAATGAATAATTAATTAATTGAATTAAATAATTAGATAATTTGATTCGCTTGGAATAAATAATTTTATATACCCCTGTTGAAGATCGCAAAGTTATTAAAATCAGATCCAGAGAACAGATTTACTTTCGTCCATTACTACTATAGTATATAATAAGGCAAATTACATACACTGCGAAACTTCAAAATGTCGATCATTGTAATGAAAACCAAAATTGGTCAAAGATACTACTATTTGTTCTGTGATACAATATATATACTCTGTCCTAGATTAGACCAGTCTATTCATCAATATGATACACACGATCAATCTTTCCGGATGTTTATTTACAATTCAGAGCAGTGGCACAATATCTGGTCATTTTGACAAACTGCTTGTTAAGGGACAGTATTGTGTCTGTCAGTATGATTTGGCCAGGAAAGTTTAGATGCAATAAAATCGTATTCTATCGGAATATGTCAATTTGATATGAACGAAAATCATTGTTCTCTGCTTCGGTTTCTGAACACTGTATAGCCGTCTCTCTGGTTCTAGAATGGTGATAATTTGAAAATCTTTGGACAAGGAAAATAATCAATGTTGACCTTATATCAAATATGGTAACGCCTTTTTGTATATCCGAATTCAATGATTGTGGGTAAGTTAGATCAATTGATTTATGCCATTCTGGTTATATTATTGCCCTTGAACCTTGGCAGTTTCAACGCATGTAGACTTCCCAAACATATGAAACCACAGGTAAAATGCGCGGTCAAAGCATTTCCGTTAGTACGCATTAATGCAAGTTCTCAGTCGGCATGTTATTCTATGATTCGAGACGTAATGCTACCGACTTTCAATGATATGGGGTTCGTATACAATTGATGATGCTTATATAGTTTTTACAGAATATATCACATTAACTATTTAAACACACTTGTCGTAATGGGTAAATAAATTAAATATCACAGATTTTGTAAGCCGTACAGACCTTTTCATCATCAAAACAATGCCGCGCTTCCATGGCTATACGGATGAGAAACAGTTAAGTTTTGGATGATTACTGCTTAAACAATATAAGACATTTTCCAAACCTTCATTGCTACAGAGTTAACCTGAGAATATTTAATCATATAGCAAACAAAACGGTGCACAAACATATATAAAGTATAGAACATTCGGGAGTATAGCATTGAGAGATTCGGCTTGCTATTGAAAACATGTCTATCTGTCTTTCTAACTTTGAGGAAATATTAACGAGGGAGACTTGAAGCGGTATGCTGATTGCATAGTTGTATCCACGTGTAATATTTTTATTAAGTCTACATTTAAGACACCCTGATAATCTGTTGAAGCACATTTCACATAACTTATGTAAACCTGGCTCCGCCTTATACCTAAGACTTAAGGCAATAGCCATATGAGCATAGAAAACAAAAAACCTCGACTCATCATATCAAATAGACCCGTGAATAAAATAAATACAGGTAAACTGTGATGTGTCTATCTGAATCTATCTGAGAGGAGACGAGTGTTGACAAGTAGGCTCTATTAGCACCGAGTTGTCACAGTTGTAGAGAGTGGATTGAAGATTTTTCACATAACTGACAATTGTCGCCAGACTATTGACCTGTCACTGAAGTCATCTAGATAAACAGGTACGAACACACAGACAGGCAAGTACAAATGTCAATAATCCGGTCAGCTTCACACGTCATCTTGTGTTTCCCAGTCACAGAAGACTGTTAACACCGAGCCTCCATAACGATCTCCTCCCGATACATGTCTGCTACACTTACTTTTTTGTTCAGAATCAATTCAGAGACATGCTCTTTGGGTGGTTTCCATTACCGATTTAAATAGGGGTGTGAAATTTTTCTTCTTATCTTTCCCAGGACTGACACATGAGCTAATATACATGATAAATAGAGAGAACCTGTTGGGATGATCGATAACCCAAACATTTCCTGTCCAATTCATCTATGCCCAGTGATGCCACCATTTAGAGCGACAATAATATGTGTATACTCATGTCCCGTTGTGTACCTGGTACAAGCTGTGGAATGATGTCCACAATGTTTAGTTCGGAATCAACTATTCTCAGTAGATATTTTGTATTACTTTATACAAGTTTGGATACTTGTCCATGGGGGAAATGTACCTTGTGTTTCATGAATTCGCATGCGGCTGTGCCAATGAATTCAGGTCGGATTTGACCGCCTAGTAACATTTGAGATATCCCGTGTAAAAATTCATCAAACACTGTCTATAAATATGGCTATATATACCGGTGTGGAAAAAGATTCGGCGATAGGAACGTTGTCTTAGTTTATATGATATATGTTACACTTGTCTCTGTCAAGAAATTAGCCCAGAAAATAGAAAAAATCCATGGTTGTGCAATATATGAAGAGCAGTAAATGGTGTAACAGCTCTGCCAGCATATCTTATAAAAGCTGATGAGTTGTGTCACCGCCAGATGTAAGAGACGGCTCATAGTATATTGGGGATAATACGGAGCGCAGATATATTTCAGAACAAAAGTCTACCCTTCGCCGAACAAGTGCTCCCCATCTAGGTATCATATAGTTCAAAATGACTATCTCAAAATAACTATGTGCAGTGGGTGAAACTTGGGCCATTGGTCACCAGTAAAATTTCAACATATATACATAAAAATTATGCCATGGTATTGGGGAAAATACAGGCCTACTGACAAGAAGTCATAAACCTCTCGGGACGATATTCCTCCCGAAGGATCAAGTTTATTCCTGTGATATTCTGTATCTCAGTCACGCTTTTATTGTGGATGTTCATGTGGACACATTGAGTGGAATGGCCACATGGACACTAACACAGGCTTATAAACAGAATAATATACCTATATATGGATTTGGGAGCTAACAAATATTATAAAAGATCTTGTGATTTATTGGTGTAGACAATCTTTGTTGACGACAGCTGATTACTGGTGCTATCTTAAAACTTAATCTGGAAGCGCTAACATACAAGTTAAGATGGTTAAGTCCTTAGACATACTAGGATGTAATCGGACAAGATTCAGGCGTCAGATCCCACATTCAGTAACCAGTTGTCCACAAAGAATTTTCGCGCCCTTGCAAGAGAGAAGTGGTCAACATTTTCCAATGAAACCGGTGTGATGGATAAGAATGTCCTGGTGATTAGTGTCCGTTTTCATATCCAATTCTATTGCAACCAAGGACGGACACTTGTCCCCAATGTGGAGAAAAGTGTCCTAGCTGGGTTAGAAGATAGGGACCGGACATTCTTAGCCTTTAGACCGGCAATAGACCAGACTTATTGTCAGTCCGTGTCATTGCCCAGTATTAGTTTCTCAAGTGCATTTCTAACCAGTGTTTTAGTGTATATCAGTCGCACTTTGATTGTGACTGTTTATTCGAACATAATGGAACATTTTTTTGTTTATACGGCCCTAGCACCGGGGTGAGCGAAATTAAACACAATTCACGAAACGTACTTGGCTATCATTGTAGTGAGCTATTTTATTGAAGGCGCTTTCTATAGATCAACCTAATCGGACCAGTTTCTACAAAAATGCTCTGTTATACGTTGTTTGAAATCCTCTCAATTTTCACAGGATCTAACAAAAGCCTCTACCGCGAGATATGTATATGCCATACACAGGCTCTTCCGAGAGGCGTAGAGTCGAGGTGAGAGAAAACCCTAAATCTTTGCAGAAGTATAGGTCTAACTGTGTGTTGTGTCCTTCAAGCCCAGCCCTTCTAAGACGTTACTTTCCGGGAAAGGGTATGTTAAAAATTGCAATCGTCTCTAAAGAGTCAACGTAAGAGTAGGCATTTTTCATCTTCATCTTATGCTATCGGGTTTTTCTTCAAATCCAGTGAAGGTGGATATATAAACTTCACGGCATATAGGGATTATCCCCTGCAAAATTAGGAGACAAAGCAAGGAAAAACAATATGACGCAAAGGCCGATACTCTGACTGTGTTGTACCAAGTCATCACAAGTCCACGAGTGGTTTTCAGACGTGGTGGTCCTCTATCACAGCCGGACTTTCATGACCTGTTCATGTGGAAAACTTCAATGTCGTTGTAGCCATATGCATGTACATAATGGCTAAACTGTTTTCGTAATCTGCGTGGCTAAACCCAAATCTTTGTAATGGCACATGTGACGTTACCAAAGCCCTGGATCTAAATATTTGTTCCCAAAGTAGAACACAGAGTCGCCATTTAACCTTCCACGTGTTAAGAAAGCATATGTAATAAAAACTTACAGCCCCGGTTTTCCAGTTGTCGGTTAAATAACGAACGCCTGTAGATTATTTGATATCGTGTTAATAGAGTATACATCAGCCGATCACAGAAGGTCATGAAACTCGACTATCATGTATTCCCACTGACTTTTTTGGCCCAATAAACCTTAAGAGCATAATATATAATCATAGTAGACAAACAAAACTTTTGGCTTCAGTATAGCCATTCATATTGTTTCTTAGTTATTACTGCGCAGACCGGCACCATGCAGCTCATATACCGTTTAACGTTCATGTTCAGCCGTTTCATATCATAATCAGCCGTACAAAACCATTTAATAAAGAGTAGTCTGGCATAGAATATACAGCACCAAATTTCATTACAGATATCAGACCCGATAGTCAATAGACAGTCGTGGGCCATAGAGATGTTCCACACCAATGATCTCCTTATCATTAAGTTTAATAGACTTATCATCAAGTTTAATTACCAATAAACGAGTTGTCACAGCATTTCCATCACAGCTCTCTAGATTTGTATCTAATACCGCTTATGCCGGTGCTAGGGACCGTGTGGTCATGTCATCCAAGTTGCCACATGAACAGGTACAATAAAAGCGTACCCGAGATACAATACATATCACGAATCGTTAGATTCTTGGATGTGCTTTAGAATAGGTTAACCAGAAGACTATACTGTGAAGCCATGTGACTCTGTCAGTATGTCGGCACCTCTTCCCACTTCCCTTATATGAGTTGTAATTTTTACCTGTATATGGCGAGATTCTGCTGGTGGACGTTTCGTCCCCAAGGCCCGCCCCCTGTACAGACCTTTTGGTCTTTGATATATGTTGGCATTTGTGTGAAGTTGATGCTTGGTCGACATCGAGCCTTACAGACTAGTCTTTTGTGTTAAATGCCGTCATTTTCATCTGAGGATGATACAGCTCACCAATCCTCAGTGTACGAGTTGTCACAGCGACACAGCTCACCAATTACCAATAAACGAGTTGTCAGAGCATTTCCATCATAGCTCTGGATTTGTATCTTATACCGCTTATTCCGGTGCTAGGGGCCGTGCGGTCATATCATCCAAGTTGCCACATGAACAGGTACAATAAAAGCGCACCTGAGATACAACACATATCACGAATCGTTCTTGGATGTGCTTTAGAATAGGTTAACCAGAAGACTATACTGTGAAGCCATGTGACTCTGTCAGTATGTCGGCACCTCTTCCCACTTCCCTTGTATGCGTTGTAATTATAACTAATATAAACACACGCCAGTTTACTATGAGTAACAACAGGACAACTCCAGTGATGCTCTGAAGATAGATTTTCTTCTTTGGCCAAAGTAGATATACATGTATATGCACCATCCCGGATGAATCGAGGACTACATGGAAGTTATAGAAAACATTCGGCATTGAAGAAATGTTTAGACAATCTGTTCTTGACATGGGACGGCTTCACATTGCAAGTTTGACATAGCTGGCGTAAAGTCAAAGGAGTCTGGCGACCTTCAGTTCTAGATAGTGGCTCAATTCGAGGTGTTGAAGTAGCATCCCGGCGTTCCTCGTCTCTCCAGGTATGTGAGGTCGAGTGGGCAAGGACTTGACAGCAATAACGCAGATGTGGTCAAACTTTCCCATACTTCATCTTAAATAACGACAGAACTAGGATTGGCTTTTGTTTGCTGGCCAATCTTTTGAGTCCGGAAAAGACAGGGCAATTGGGAAATAATATAGTTATGTGACCGTATTACGCTATCGCTTGATGATTGTCTTATCCTTGATGTACACAGTCAAAGACTGATATCATTGCTATTATGAACGACTGCTGAATAGTGAATGACGGACTGGACGCTTGTATTACAAACATTACAACACACACCGAGAGGGCTAATACATATATAAGATAAGATAAGAGGTCAAGATGTTGGAATGACAAAAAGAATATCACACTTCATCGGGGAAATATATAGTTTAGGAGAAATGATTCATTGACAACCTCATCGTATACACACATACTCCTCGGTAATTGATTTATTGATGTATATACTAAACTTGTAGATCAATCTACGCCATGTCTTACTTTCTGATTGAAGGAAAACAACTTGAGAGAGATGTGGCTATAGGTTGTTGGGACAAATAAAAGATCACAAGCTTCAAATAGGGTGCTGAAAAGGTGGAGCGCCTAATTAAAAATAAAGAATACCGGTATCTATTCGTAGATAAACACCATCAGTGGCAATTACAAGCATCTGGTCCGTCATTCATTATTCAGCCATTGTCCATTAAGGGATATCCGCGTCCATATTTCAAAGACTTATTCTGTAAGATTTGGTCTTTTATCGCAAAAATGTATGCAGTGTTGCTTATCATCCCTCGTCATAATGCGTTTATCACTCTCTCTGGTTAACGCAGTTCAGCGTAGTCTGGTATAAAAGCCCAGAACTGCTATTGACATCAGACCCATGCAGTTTGAGAAGTAGCAGAATGTTTTGATAGCGGAGCAGTTGAATGTGAGCAATGGTTATGCTCCTCCTTAAGTCTGTTGATTCTGGGTAGAAGATATCTGGTGAATTCTGAGCACAAGGAACATGCGACACAGAAGAAAAAAGAAGATCAGGAATAATTCACACGTTCAACATATCAACGCAAATATCCACATGAAACGGTGATTTACCCCATTATAAACAATGTTCTGTTCCGTTTCATCATCATTTGAATATTTTCTAACCTTGCAGTAGCACAGATTTAGGATATGTTCTGGTCAGGCCTATATAATATTCTGCCCTACCAATTTTGTAGATAAAAGATAAAGATAATCGACATATCAGACGATAGACCTGCGAAATGTATGTTCCATCTACAGGGTCCCATGACGAGGGTCAGGGTCTCTGGGGTGAGAGAGGTAGAGAATGGGGTAGGGTAGGCCTACCTTAATATAGACTGTCCTATACCTATCCTAGTATATGTGGTATAAAGACGGGGGCCAAGAAGTAACGTGTTTATGGAATTCTTGCACTTATCCAGTACGTATGGTTTACAAAACATTAAAATGGCATTTTGGACGAGTGGTGTTCTCGAAGATGTCACTGACAGATGTGATGGTCCTTCAGAGTCATATACATCATATAAGTATTGGACCCCACTAGTATCACAATCTTTATCTTCCTATATGAATGAGGAAACTACTAATGCGAATATTTTGCTGACAGAGATAGACAGGAACGAACATGTTGCACCGGACAGTCTAAAGCGAAAATGTATGGTAAGGGATTTTCGAGCGATAAGCTTCACAACATTAGTATATATAATTGCTCCTTAAGAATATAAAACGTTGGCACATGGCACATCGTAACATATACTGAGTAATGTTGATGTGATAATATCAAAATACGCATCCTCTTATTCCAATAATCATGTTTATTCTCCAGTAGACAACCGCCTGACACCGTAAAGATCAATGACTGCCAATGGTTTACTTCCAAACAAAGTAAACACCATTGACAGATTCTGTTGACGTTGAGATGGTCATTTGTAGACAATCTTCGGAAATATGTGATCTAACTGTCTCATATACAGATGAAAATACCAAATACTGGTGGAGATCAAATCTTGTGAATCATTGGGAAAACACTAATAGCCCGGACTGGCTTTCCAATAATGACCAACGGGCGCTATATGTATACCTGGTGTCTTTACAAATAGCCGGATGTAGATCATGTTTCATGTTCAGAGGATTCAAGCCCGTAAATGTACTCAATGATCAACTTGACGTTGGTCGACCTGCAATCAATGTCAAAAGAGAGTCGTTAATGCTAATCTATACTTCCACCGTTTCAAGCAGGTTGTCAGAATGAATATATATTGTATTTGACTATTTCCGTGCCGTTGGCGAGTTACACGTAATTATAAACTAACACGCAGTCGGTAATGGTTAACTTGCTATATCGCCATTGCAAAGAGAAAAGTGTTCAATATACTTGCATACAAAAATTACTTCGTACACTCATAAAGAAAACCTTCTATTGTTGTAGATCAAACATTCGAGTTGACACCTAAGACATGGATGTCCTGGATATGAATTTCACTCATACTGCTTCAAGAGAGAGAGAGAGAGAGAGAGAGAGAGAGAGAGAGAGAGAATTACGGTTTAACGTCGCGTTCCATACTTCTTCGAACAGTGTGTGATGAAGATATCACAAACCCTTACTTTCTATAGTTTCACTCCATCTTGGTGGACACAATAAACTATCGCGAGGTATGATATTTCAAAACTGCTTCTGTCCGTCCACATTATGTTCCGCCGTAAACGATACTGACAATGGAAACACAATGGAAACAGAGATATATTCGAGTTTACAAGCACACTGAAGCACAGTCCATACATCCTTTCAATCGCTACCTGAAAAGTGTCAACGTTTGTTGCTTTGGGGCAAGTCATCTTACAAAGTAGCCAAGACGTGACAACAAGAACAACAGCAATTTAAATTTGCACAGCGGACACATAACAGTAGAACAGTCTGGCTATTTTGGACATGGTAAACTTGGCATGCAGTAAAGGAAAGCTACTGCCACACTCGCAGAAGAATGTCTACGAGTTGGTCATTGGAGGATTCAGTTAAGACCCTTGTGACAGCAGGTGTCCTAATACTCCCAAATCACTCAGGTGTGTTCAAGTTATCACGGTGTACACCGAGAACGTGTTTATAGATTTGTTACACTAGCCGAGTACGGATCGTGTACAGAACTTAAACAGAAAGTATTTTGGATGAACAGAGATTCCGGAGATATCACGGACAATCCTGGTCCACCTTACGAGTCGTATGCACCACACCACTGTGGTTTTGGAACAAACTAACACTTGAGGTATCGACAGATTGATTTGGAAAAAACCCAAGAAATATCTTCAAAGAATGATGGACGACGAAGTTTAAATGAGTATGCAAAATGCTTCTTCTGCACAATAATTATTCGTTGAGTAAATGGGCATTCAGTGTTAACGGTACTTAGCATTTGTTTCTATTACAATTCGGCGTTGTTTCTTCCTCAACGGGACAAGGAGCTGTCAGTATCAATGTGTGCCAGTCTGCAATGATGGCGTCGCAGTATCCAGGTCGTACCTAGCTGTCGATGTGATATGACAGATTGGAAAGAGTGTATAACTTTAATACTCTGTTCCGATGTGATAAACCTTAAATCGAGAGCTATCTAGCCTCTGCACATACTAGTCACAGAATCAGGACAATAGGTATTTTTTCGTGGGAGAAATGTATCTCATGCATTATTGATGGCAGAATATACGATACCACAATATTCATAAGCGGAGGCATGTAACCTTCCCGGCCAAAAGTAGATCTATGTGATCTGGTATAGTCTGTCTGACTGAGCTGTCTGGCTGTAGGACAAAGGGTCCTGCAATTTTGCGCCTACGCTATTGAGACAGGAGAGATCACAAGCTTCACATCGGCCTTTTCGCTTGAATCCCAGGTAAGGTAATCGAAAACTGAGATGTTTCTGTGCAAACACCATCAATGCCCAGAATTTACGTTCAAATCACATGAGACATCATATCGACTGAGTCAGCTGAGAATGGACAGTCTTCAGAAAGAGGCGATCTAACTATTGTGCATACAGGCGATCAAAACCTATGATTCATTCGGATTTCTAAGAACATTCAGTAACACAGCATATACATTTCACCCATAATCAATTAGGTGTCAATTTGGCAACAGCATATAGGTATTCCAATGGGTACTTATTGTGCACCCCTGTTGGCAGACCTATATCTGTTCTCTTATGGATATGACTTTCTGCAGGCGCTTTCAAATTACAACACATATAAGGGAAGTGGGAAGAGGTGCCGACATACTGACCTATCCATTCAAAGCCCGTTCCTTCTCATTCACCAAACGCAATGAAGGATATATATCCACCTTCACTGGATTTGAAGGAAACTACAGGCACATCTTATTTAGATCTCTATCTCTATAAAAATGAAGCGGGCATTCTCTCTCGTCGACTTTATGACAAAAGAGATGATTACAATTTCGACATCGTAAACTATCCCTTTCTGGATAGTAATATTCCAGTGGGACCTGCATATGGCGTATACATATCTCGCTTAGTAGCATTTGCTAGATCCTGTGTTAAATGTGATGATTTTAATCAACGTCACAAAACATTGTTGCAGAAATTTATAAAACAGGGCTATTCCACCAAGCGCCTCCACTCAAAGTTTCTCAAATTTGGCGATACATATCGCATGCTGATAGCAAAATACGAACGTAGCGTGCAAGATCTATGGCGCTTCGTTTCGTAACTTGTGTCTAATTCCGCTTAACCCGGGGCTAGGGGCCGTATGAACCCATGTACTTCAAGATCCTCATGGTACTCATATGAACAGTCACAATCAAAGCGTGACTGAGATACATCATTCTTTAGATGACGACTTTACAACGAATATTATGGATTAAGAATACTGATCAGCGATACGGATTTGATATTTTTGGAACATCATGATGTCTTGCCGGCATCATTGAAAACTGTTGACCGCTTCTCTCTTGCAGGAAACACGCCTATGTTTATGTATACTATGATTGTCTTTTTGAATTTGGTGCTAATACCGTTATGTGGAAAATGGAATAGGTCTTTGGATTATGGACGCGGATATTCTCTAATGGACGACGGCTGGATTATGAATGACGGACTAGACGCTTGTAATACAGACGATCTTCTCGCTGTGGATAATCGCTATATAAATGACGCAGAGAAGGATATATATCCACCTTCACTGGATTTCAAGGAAACTACAGATAGCCCTACAGGCACATCATATTTAGACCTATATCTCTATAAAAATGAAGCGGGCCTTCTCCCTCGTCGACTCTATGACAAAAGAGATGATTACAATTTCGACATCGTAAATTATCCCTTTTTGGACAGTAATATTCCAGTGGGACCTGCATATGGCGTATACATATCTCGATTAGTAGCATTTGCTAGATCCTGATTAAATGTGACGATTTTAATCAACGTCACAAAACGTTGCAGAAACTTATAAAACAGGGCTATACCTCCAAGCTCCTCCATTCAAAGTTTCTCAAATTTGGCGACATATCGCATGCTGATAGCAAAAAACGAGCGTATATATAGCGTGCAAGATCTATGGCGTTACGTTTCGTAACTTATGTCTAATTCCGCTTAACTCCGGGCTAGGGGCCGTATGAACCCATGCACTTCAAGATTCTCATGGTGTTCATGTGAACAGTCACGATCAAATCGTGACTGAGATGCATCATTCTCTAGATGATGACTTTACAACGAATATTATGGATTAAGAATACTGATCAGCGATACGGATTTGATATTTTTGGAACATCATGATGTCTTGCCGCCATCATTGGAAACTGTTGACCGCTTCTCTCTTGCAGGAAAGTAGCCTATGTTTATGTATATGAATGTCTTTTTGAATTTGGTGCTAATACTGTTATATGGAATATGGAATAGGTCTTTGGATTATGGACGCGGATATTCTTTAATGGACGATGGCTGAATCATGAATGACGGACAAGACGCTTGTAATCCAAGTTATAGACGACGCACAAATACATGTATATATATATAAAACATAATACCAAGTATTTATTTCCGACAGAATAAATGAAGAATATTTTGGATGAGAGGAGTTCCAGGAGATGTCACAACAATGATTGGTTGTCCATACTAGTCATATATACATCCCGGACTATCCCGGTATATTTCAAAATGACAGAGGTACATTTTGTTGATATAATTCTCAATGATAAAAATATTGAACCGATCTGAATTAAAACTTGTCTGTATGGTATTAAATTGGAGAAAGGCTAAGTATTTCCAGATGTCTTAAGATTGAATACGATGTCATCCAGGTATTTATTGGCGCCCTGTTTCGTAACGTATACCGGATTATGTGCGTGTCATCATATCAAAATACGCATTCACTTATGTCAAGATTTTCTTTATTTACGAGAGGAAAACATTTGTTAGGAAAAGCAGACGAATGAATTCCACTCATGATGAAGTCTAAACGCTAATGCATATAAAGAACACCCCTCAGTGTATATTACAAACAATCAATATATGCTTCAGATTCTTGGATATGCAGTAGAATACAATACTGCATATACGAAAACAATAAGCGTTTGTTATTAAAAGAATTAAGTATTGCTTCCCTTGTGCAACATGAAGACAGCGATATCAAATAATATTACACGCTCTGCAAAATACTTACCGTGTTGAAATATTAATATTCAGTAAGTGACTGAATATGATTTAACGTCGCTTTCAACAGTATTTCAGTCTTTTCACGACGTTTGGTTTCTATTCCTTTTCACACCCGGAAACCACACGGGAGAGTCCTATTCCTTTTCACGCCCGGGATCCCCACGGGTGCCCCAGTTAGTCGCCCCTTACGACAAGCTCTATGAGGGGCTGAGGCCTATTCTTACCACCCCAGGTCAATCCTCGGGAGCCCCACTGTCTAGTTAGGACAAACTCTCTATGAAAGCTGTGCTAGAGTTTTCCACTACTGATTAAAAGATTCTCATTGGTCTTCTGGTCAGTGAAAGTGATTCGAAAACGAGTAAAGACTCATCATCACCAAGACTTTACGTTATCGAATCAATGAGTATATCTTGTTCGGATAATCTTCAGAAACGGGTGATTTAACTGTCACACATATAGCTGACAATGTCGGGATCTAGTAACGATCAAATATTTTGAATCAAAAGGATTACAACACATATAAGGGAAGCGGGAAGAGGTGCCGACATACTGGCAGAGCCACATGACTTCACAGCCTAATCTTCCGGTTAACCTATTCTAAAGCACATACCAAGAATCTAACGATTCGTGATATGTGTTGTATCTCAGGTACGCTTTTATTGTACCTGTCCATGTGGCAACTTGGATGATATCACCACACGCCCCTTAGCACCGGTATAAGCGGTATTAGATACAAATCTAGAGAGCTATGATGGAAATGCTCTGACAACTCGTATATTAGTAATTGGTGAGCTGTTTCGCTGTGACAATTCGTACACTGGGGATTGGTGAGCTGTATCGTCGTCAGATGAAAATGACGGCATTTAACACAAAAGACTAGTCTGTAAGGCCCGATGTCGACCCAGCATCAACTTCCCACAAATGCCAACATATATCAAAGACCAAAAGGTCTGTACAGGGGGCGGGCCTCGGGGACGAATCATCCACCAGCAGAATCTCGCCATATACAGGTAAAACTTACAACACATATAAGGGAAGGGGGAAGAGGTGCCGACATACTGGCAGAGCCACACGACTTCACAGTCTAGTCTTATAACATGGACAGCTCTGGGTGACCAACAGGATTTCCAAACGTCTGGTTGAAGCTGACGTTTCAAACAATGGTGACTTCACAGAATGGGACAAAGTTCTTCTCCTCGAGTCATATGACTGATAAATGCTAATGTTATTCTCAGAGGGAAACACGATAAGTTTTGCTCTTTTGATGTCATTTAAAAGTTTGGTACCACGGAGCTTTCGTCTACAATAACCCGAAACGCCATCGACTGAGTCTGCTGACGAGTTGATCTGATGTGAACAATCATCGACTGAGTCTGCTGACGAGTTGATCTGATGTGAACAATCATCGACTGAGTCTGCTGACGAGTTGATCTGATGTGAACAATCATCGACTGAGTCTGCTGACGAGTTGATCTGATGTGAACAATCATCGACTGAGTCTGCTGACGAGTTGATCTGATGTGAACAATCATCGACTGAGTCTGCTGACGAGTTGATCTGATGTGAACAATTTCCAGAAGCGGGCAATCTATAATTGTATTCGAGACTCGGATCTCATGCCAGTATTCGCACAAGACAGCTTCACTCGACTGTGGTGGACCCTTCATGTATAACTATGATAATGCTATGCGTTATCGGATCAATTGGATGTTATGCTGCTCTTCTAAATATCTATTGATACTGTGGCGCTGATATATTGGCGAATAACAGACAACAGTCAGGATGGCGGGACCCTTATAGCCACATAGGTAACAACATTATACTACACTGTCCAACAAGGAGGACGTGAATATTCCAGATAATCGACTCCATTCAGATGATAAAAGAATGCCCGACAATCTGAAAGATACAACATATGCCTCGCCTAAATTTAATTCGAACGAATTTAATGTCGTATGCAATGTAAACTTTTGTTAGACAATCCTCTCTATGGTTGACTGGACCAATTCCTTATCTTTAAGTAGCCAATGTTTTGAAGGTGATGCCAAACCTAAAAAATGAATACTCCTAAATAATTCAATATTTTCTCATTCTGCCCACAATATAAATAGTCATAACTTATATCACTAGTTGAAGAAGCCGTGTCTCCCGAGTATAAGTAGCATTCAGTCTGTCCCGGAGAATCGATGCATTTCCACATACCAGGCAAAGTGTATGCATAATTTACTTGAAGGTTGTCTAAGCCAGGAAATTTCAGCACATGATTAGTGAGATATTGTCGCTTTGAGAAAGCCTATCTTAGAACAGACGCGACAACAACAACGGCTTATGTTTTAAGAGTTTACACTTTAGTAAATCTGGCCAGCTTACTATCTTGGACATGTGAGGGATGATATTGGCAATGAAGAAAGTCTACTGACACACTCACAAAGAATGTCTACTGGCTGATTATTGGAAGATTTCAGGAAATCTCAGTAACACGTTCGTGGTAACAGGTACCCTTTACACTAGATCACTCAGGTGTTAACATGATCTTTGGTGTACAATGGTTATGGATTTGTTACGCTATTTAAGTATGGATCGGTCACAGAAGGTATTTGGCGTGACTGTTATTCCTAGAGATATCGCTGAGAGTTCTGTCGATCACACGAGTACTATATAACCTATGGAACCGATTAATACTCCCCACTATTGGAAATCTGTTATCTGTCAAAACGACAGAAGTGTTTGCATTTTGTTCATATAACCCTCAAAGACGAAAATTTGCACCAGCCTGAAGGGAATTTGACGATACCGAATGGTATTAGCAAAACAGACACAGTTATGACCTTGACTGAGATACGGTGCATTCCAATTCTGACTACTGGCCAGGAAATTACTTTGCTAAACAATTATTGTCAATGTCAATGTTATTGTCAATGTCAATGTTATTGTCAATGACAAACAAAATTTACGACATGAGCATCCTGTTTTTTCCGAGGACATCATTAAAACTGTTGCTCGTTTCAAGCTTTTACCCATCTTCAATCGTCCTGATTTCTTAAAACTATCTTAAGTTTTGTGTGTAATTTTGATTTATCAATGTCTAAGGATTTGGGACCGCTACCTCCATACGTATAGGTCTCACGATTACGGAAGTGAAAATCCTTCGGACGATGGCAATGTATTGCATGATATATCTGATGTCTAACCAATTGTAATGTCCTTGTTGGGATGTAATTGCCTTCAAAGGCTATGCTTCATGAGTTTTTGCCAAACTAGCTCGAATCTCGATCGCCGAGTGAAATTCTCTGTTGCTTAAACCAAAGACTTCTGTCAATATTGGACGTCAAGCTTGTGTATTATTTGTGTAAAATTTCCAGTGATTTTCTGCTCACATATAAAAAAAAGTTTGTTCAGACTTGAATGGCAGTTTGAATTATTCTTCTTACCTGATGCATGATATTCGTGTGCTATTTGACTGTCCGGTGTTTTTCATTTTGTAAATTTACTCGAGATTAAGCAACCCGCTTTGATTTCTTGTGGCTTTGTACATAACTTCATCCGTATTCTAGAAATGCCACATTTCAGTTATCTTTGGATAAACTTGAAATATTTTCGTGATATAAGTTCAACATTCTTATACAAATCCGTATCCCAACAGCTCAAAATAATACAAGATCCAGGGAAACCGGCATGAACTGGCATAAAACATCAATCAGTACTGTGAAAATTTGGTCTCTGAGGATACCAAAAGTCACAATTGTTTTATATTATCTCATGGTTTTATGCAAAAATCAACACATTGCACAAACAATCTCACAAATATTAGCATGTTTCACTAATAAATTTTCTGTACAAGTGTCTCCAAAGACGAGAACATGTAATTAGAATGCTGGGACTTGCGTTCGGCAGTCGACGTATGCCACCCCTACACAGTTAGTAACACAAAAGCTGTTTCATACGTTAACTATATTAATCGGAAACACAAACAAAAATCAATAATTTACTCTCCTTACCTGTGAAACCAGGATAAGATATTGACTGAATACTTTTGGGATATATTTTGTTGATAAAACAAAGGCTATTGGATAGCGGGAACGTTCATATTGTGCAGTAATCTTGAAACTGAGAACATCGTTGGAACATCTGGGAATTCAATCAGTATAATTTACGCTTATATCTATGGAGCTTTGTTCAGCTCATATGATAAACAGCTCTGCGGCGAAAGGTTTGTTGGTTTGATTTCCACTAGAGCCTACTTCATAATTGCGTCATGGCCGGCTGAGCGCGGTATCGAATTTTCATATTTCTTTCATTGCCAAGTGCGTAACACTCAAAACGACTCACATATATGTTGGGGAGACACGGCAACCATTTTATTTCGCTGTCAATCGTCATAACACTCTTTCGTTATTCAATTCTATAAATAAAAAATCTAAAATGAAAATATTACTCAACACGGGCCAGTGACATCGGAGAAAAGTTTTGACTGATAATGGAAAGTTAGGATGATGTTAAAGTTCAACAGTTACACATGCTTCATGGGTTAACCTTGGTTATACCTTGGTAGTGGGAGATGTGGGTGGGTTGCAAACGTTCAGCTTCAAGAAAATTTTGATACTGAAGGCACAATTTCGACAATTTATGCCATCTGCAGACTACATAATGCATGTCTGGTCTATTTCATATAGAATCGTAGGTCCTACTGATTAGTGGACCTATATATTCACCCTCGGACACAACACAAATCACCATGAGAAGCAGCAAATGTTCCCGTTCTTGTCGCAATATGATCTACTAAGATGCTGGACAATAGAATCAATCCCACAGTTCCTTACGAAAGTTTATCAAGGCCGTCTAAGGAGATTCAAATGATTGCCAATGTTGCATTTTAGGGGGAAAACATTATCTCTTATCGATGTTGTATTCTATTCAAAATCTATTAATTAACGAACAAATGGACAATTGAGACTGTCAAATAAGTCAATAACTATAGGACTAGCCATGCTCAGCTTTTCGTGCCACAAATCTAGAGCCCATAAAATGGACGATATGTGTAGATGACATGTATGTTACTTGGACAACTATCCTTATTTTGTCCGATATTTGAAGCAAGTTGGACACCGTTAGTGATATTATAGAATACATCTAATCCGTGTTGTTTAGTCTGACAGTCACGAGACCAGTGAACATGGCTTGAACAGGAAACAAATGTCCCTGACGCAAGCCAAATTCAACAGTTATCCAAAATTGTTTTCCAGGGTTGAATTGAACAGTTTTCCCAATAGGAAAATACAGATCCATCAGGAGAAAATATGCTTCAAAGACGGTAAAAAGTTATCAGATATGAGAATAGATATCTCTAGAAACACAAATATATATCTCTTAACACACGTCTGTTTAACGATTATATAGACAGTTTGGGTCCATGTAAACTATGCCCCTCACTGATGGATGCGTGTGTTAGCGAGTCGTTATTGCCCACTTACTGTATTTGATGCTACTTTATAAATTTTTTCTTTCTTAACACTGTGCAGTAAGACCATGTCTTCCGGTCTCATTTGACAAAGGTTTATATCTCAGCAATTTGAACAAAACAAGTCTAATCGGGGTGAAATTGTGTTGAACATCACTGATAGTTTAAGAAGTTTGTGCTGTATTCTAGGGTGCATTTCATAAAAATATGTTCTATCTGTTGACGCCACGCAGTTTCTTGTGAGACAGAGAGGCAATCTGATTAAAACCAGACCTAAGAGAACGCTATACCCATCTGACCTATCGCTGATACATGAGAGACATGTAACATGGGGGCGTTTCTTTGTGTAGATCTGTTTTTTATCAGATTGGGCAGAGAGGGTTTCAAGCGGGGTGTAACAGTTATCAACAACCTTTCCCACGGAATCATGCATGCTCTGTGGCCAAATGAAACGATTTGTTGTGAACACATTGCACTTGCAATCTCATCAATATTAGTATGTTACACTAATCAATTTTCTGTACATGTAATTTGATAGCTGAGATTTGCGTGTGGCAGTCGACATATGTCACCCCTATACAGTTAATAACACAAAAACTATTTCATACGCGAACTATATTATCCCGAAGCCCAAACATAAATCAATAATTTACTCTCCTTAGCAGTGAAACCAGTGTAAGATATTGACTGGATACTTTTGGGATATATTTTGTTGATTATACAAAGGCTATTAGCGGATAGAGGGATCGTTTATATTGGCGAAGTAATCTTGAAACTGAGAACATCGTTGGAACATCCGGGAATTCATTCAGTATTACGCTTATATCTTTTTGGAGCTTTGTTCAGCTCAATTGGTAACAACAGCTCTGTGTGACGGAAGGTTTGTGGGTTTGATTTCCACTAAAGCCTAATTCATAAATGCTTTGTGGCCGGCTGAGTGTCGTACCGAATTTTCATATTTGCTTCATTGCCAAGTGCGTAACACTCAAAACGACTGAACAAGATAAGCATGTATGTTAGGAAGATACGGCAACCATTTTTATTTCCCAGTCATTCTCCATAAGACTACGTTTTCAATTATATAAACATAAAATATAAAATGAAAATATTACTAAAAACGGGCCAGTGACATCGGAGAAAAGTTTTGACTGATAATGGAGAGTCAGGATGGTGTTAAAGTTCAACAGTTATATGTGCTCCATGAGATTGGTTAACCTTGGTTATCTTGGTAGTGGGAGATATGGGTAGACTGTAAACGTTCAGCTTCAAGAACATTTTGATACTGGAGGCACAATTTCGACAATTTATGCCATCTGCAGACTACATAATGCATGTCTGGTCTATTTCATATAGAATCGTAGGTCCTACTTAATAGTGGACCTATATATTCACCCTCGGACACAACACAAATCACCATGAGAAGCAGCAAATGTTTCCGAACTTGTCGCAATATGGTACTGGACAGAATCAATCCCATAGTTCCTTACAGATGTGTATCAAGGCTGTCTAAAGAGAATCAAATGATTGCCAATGTACAATGGACAATTGAGACTGTCAAATAAGTCAATAACTATAGGACTAGCCATGCTCAGCTTTTCGTGCCACAAATCTAGTGCCTATAAAATGGACGATATGTGTACATGATATGTATGTTACTTGGACAACTATCCTTATTTTGTCCGATATTTGAAGCAAGTTGGACACCGTTAGTGGTATTATAGAATGCATCTAATCCGTGTTGTTTAGTCTGAGCGTCACGAGACCAGTGAACATGGCTTGAACAGGAAACAGATGTCCTTGACGCAAGCCAAAGTCAACAGTTATCCAAATTTGTTTTCCAGACGTTGAATTGAACAGTTTTCCTTATAAGAAAAATATAGATCTATCAGGAGAAAATGTGCTTCAAAGACGGTAAAAAGTTATCAGATATGGAAATAGATATCTCTGAAAACACATATAGATTTCTCTTAACACACGTCTGTTTAACGATTCTATAGACAGTTCGGGTCCATGTAAACTATGCCCCTCGTTGTTGGATGCGTGTGTTGGTGAGTCGTTATTGCGCTCTCACTGTATTTGTTGCTACTGTATAATTTCTCTTTCTTAATTCTGTACGGGGTAAGACCATGTCTTTCGGTCTCATTTGAACACAATATAAGACTAATCGGAGTGAAATTGTGTTAAACATCATTTATAGTTTAGGAAATGCGTGTTGTAAAAAATGTTCTATCTGTTGACACAACTCAGTTTCTTGTGAGACAGAGAGGCATGTGCGAAATGCTTTGATGTTCTGTCCGCTGCCAAAAAATGTTCTGAAGGACAGACTGAGCACATACATCCTGTATATTTGCGATATTCCAAAATGGCCAGATTATTGATGTCATATCGAGAGGAAACGCTAGAATCTTATTTTGATTTTAGGACATCAGCAATAGAAAACTTCGGCTGAAATGCGCGCCAACCATTTGCCAAATATTCTGTAAAATGTCATTGCATCTTGTTGACCATTTTATGATGGGAAATTATTGACCATGCAGAGGGCCCACGATTACCGTACATACGCCATAATCGATTGATAAATAACATTTACTATATATTTCTAGTATTAGTGAAAACATCTGTGCGAACAATTCATTCAACATTTGGAGAAACTACCCATTGATTGGTCGGATGTTCTTCTATAAACACTGGAATTGTCCAATGAAATGTTTCAAAACTAGAACTAAATCTGTTGATGTACTGTTGTTTATATAACACAATTCCTTGGTCTCAACACCTTCGATCATTCTAGCCACAGTTGCCTGGCCTTTGTGATATTGGATGGCAGATCCCTGCGTATATTTTTAATAAATTATGAAAATTAATAAATAAAATATATATTTTTTCAAGTCATTTTTTAATATATTTTTCCTATTTTTTTTTCTTCGTATCTTCAGGTTATGGTATGAAATTCAAAACTGAGGTAACTCGGGTATTGTTCGGCTTTACATCAATAATAATTACTTTATTTGAGTCAAAGATGAGAGAATTTTCAAAATAAATAAATGTTTTTGCAAAATAAAAAAAATATATATATTCATTACTTTTCATAATTTCTTTAAACTAGACGTTGGAATCTACCATCCAATATCCCACGGGCCAGGCAACTGTGAATCTAGCCGAGTCATAGATCATGTCCAAATGATAAAACTAGACTTTATCATTTTAGTTGAATAAGTGCATTTTCACAATTTTTGTTAATTTAAAATTCCAATCTGTAGCCTAGATATTACTCGTTATATTATATTAATGTTTTGATTCACACGGCAGGTCTACATGGTCGCTTATGCTAACAGTTCTGCGAAAAAGGTCTTGTGATGTTTGGCGTGGGAATCCGTTGTGGAATTACTAACTATCGAATCTCAGGTCTGGTGTTTTTGGAAACATGGAAAATGCTAATTTTATAATAAAGTATAAAAAATCAAACCATTGTTCCATTCACACTGTACATTTAGAGATGAATGGAGAATGATGTGTATTATAAGAAATAACCAGTTTCATTGTACATGTTCAATAAGATGTTTTATCTGTATGCTTTTTGCAGCGTTTCAGGAAATAAAGTAGCATGCTTGATAAAGTCGCCGAGCACATGTTCTATTTGCCTGTCTTGGGGAAGGTTCGTGTCAGATCGCACAAAAACAATGCGTTCACACAATCTCTTCAAGACGTTGGAAACACACTGACGAGGGATAAATCTCGTTGTATTTTTCGAGTTGACGTTTATTCCGCTTACACATTGGCCAGTGAACCGATCCGGCCGACTGATGACCCCCGGAAACCTGGGTCAAAAATTGACACTATATGGGCTACGTCATTAAAACGAAATCTATGGGTTTAACGTGTTAGAACTAGTAACTGGTTACCTTAATCGTTGATCTTTTGTACCCTAATGTTGGTATCCGACACCATTCGCGCTTACTCGCCAACGTTCGGTTTGATGTCGTAATGCCTCAACGTAGATCTGCCATTATTAATAGAATGTATCCGACATATCGCTTTCCACTAAGGCACCCCCTCAAGAAAATGTTATTTTTCATAGCTTTCTGATTTGTTTTTGTATCCCCAGTGGTTTTGAACGTTTATCTACGTACGGAATTGATCACACTCCACATCTTCGGAACGAAGTGATGATGTGGAATGCAGTAATAGCACTGACAATGTTTTAAATAATTTTCAAGTTGAAAGGGTGGTCGGGGGGGCGGCATCGTGACACTGACCTTTGACCTATTTGACCATCGATAATTTTACTACATGGCATATCGTCTCCAATGTATAAAAAAAACCCGAATATTAATGATTTTCTGATTTTTAGACATATTGATTGTCTGAAAATCATTTCCACTCCCTGAACCGTGTTTACCCAATGGATTCAGTCTAACCTATTGACTTCTATTTGGTACGCAAAACCTAATTATCCTGTTGCAAATTGAGGGAAACATCAACTAACGTGGTGAAAGTTAAGGAATAACGAAAGTCGGAAGAAGAAGGAGGAGCTGGAGGATGAGTACGTGTATGTAGGTATATCTGAGAAAATCCAAAATTTAGACAAGCCGCCATTAAACCGATCTAAACCCACAATGCCATCAGAGTTGTGTATCAGCACGTCTCTATTAGGGCGAGGTCAAGCGAACGTCTTCACACGTCATACATGTGCTATATTAGGGTGAGGTCAAGAGAACGTCTTCACACGTCATGCATGTGCTATACCATGTTGACATTTCTTCAGATTATCCTTAATCTAGAAATCCTAGCAACTGATTTCTGACAGTGTCACATCGCTGTTGATAATCCGGAAGTCTTATAGGACAGCCCAGAGAAACAAGCACAAGTATATGAGCGAAAAAAGGCATCTACATGGCTTGCATCCAGACCTGTTCTGAACTGAGAGATCCAACAATGCCGTATTACTACGGTTCGACCATATGCGAAGTAAATTTGATTACACCAAAGTCATATACTCGAGTTGTGCAGGGCGATATTCTCCAAGGAGACTTTTCACGCCAATTAAATGTTTTTAGGCATACACAAATGTCCACGCATCCTGGCTGTTACCCAACTCGTGCGATCACAATTAGAAAAGTAAACGGAGAAGTCGACTTGGGTATGAAGATGCTTAGTACCTGCAATTATCCTTGTAGAATATTTGACATGAATGTCTATCTTGCTGATCAAACCAGAAACTAGACGGTGGCAAAATAACTCACACACTGACAGCTGTTAACGTCCAAGGAGAAGCACAGAAATATGACGAAGAAGTGGCCGTCCAAGGCTAAATCCCGACTGTATTAACTTGAGAATTATGGTGGACACGTGAAATGGGTGTGCACAAACAGCATCTCTCCTCCAGAATATAAACGTCTAAAACAGAAGATTGTCTTCTCTCACTATAAAGTTGTCATTTCGTTGTATGACTTTCTAACTCAACAAAATCCGACAACTCCTTTGTCACATTGATATGTTTGTCGAGACATCGTAATGAACAATAGCATCCAGTGAAAATCTCCTTCATCCGGGGACTTATATAGCTCAATCCGAGATTTGTACTGCTCGGATACAGACACATGCATGTTCTCACGTGTAATACTATACAGGGCAATCATGGCCAATAAGAAGAATTTATTTAACGGTTATTAAAATAGCGGACCAAAACTTCAGAATCTTCCTCGTTAACGCGTAAATACCTTTGATTATAATAAATATCTCTGCAGAACTCCACATGCGCTTTTACTTCATGCTTGATCTCAATACAGACTGACACCAACGGTGCAAGTATCTTGCATTCATACAATAGAGCTATATAGAGCGTGGCAGATACAAAAATTTGGATAGAAGTGATAGATGTTGCAAGCAATGCTCAAGTAACGTTTTAGAGGACGAAAGTCATTTTATTCTCACTTGTAGTAAATATAAGACACCTAGAGAAAAGTATTTTGAATTTGTTGAAACACTATATCCTAATTTCAAGCGCATTGGCAACGCTGATAAACTTAGATTTATTCTTGGTAACTCGGTATACAGGCATACTAAACTAATTCTCGTTAGAATTGCGCAGTTTTTACTAGAATGCGAAAAGTTGCGCGATGAACATGTAGTAGGCTAAGCAGTATCAGTCTATATATTCTACAGAATCTTATAATCTACTTTATCCCTTTATGTATATAGTTCCGGCTCTTGGTTTTTGTTTGTCTTGTTGAGTATTGGCCTACATGTACAGGTCGTTACTCGTTATGTTTGTTATATGACTCGATTACCAGTCTCATGACTGTGTTGATGTGTCAATAAAGTATTCTATACAATATTCATCACAACAGTATTTAACTGTCCATTCTGAACTGCTATATAAAAAATAACAGTATTAATAAAATAATAAAATAAAATGAAACTCACTTATCACCCCTTAGTGGCAAACCTCGTGAAATTCAGTTTAACTTTTGAACGGTACAGACCAAGGCCGATAAACGCAATTCAAAACATCCCACATAGTACAGATGATATTTCACGAGACAAGGAAGAGTGATAGCATAATATCGTAAAGACAATCAGAGATGAGTTGAATATTCTAAATTACCCCTTAAAATAATAATAAATCATTTTGCCATGCCTAGAAAACCATAATGAAGTATTGCTATTAAGTATCGTGAGTCTATACCGTGTTCTATAGATCCGATGATGACAGTAATTGAAAATAAATACTAAAATGATAGAAACGTTACATGTCTCGGATTATCGTCCCCAGTATAACCTATATCTACCTTATAACTGAAGTGTTTGAAGAAAAACATATCAATACAATGAATTTCAGGTGTGATATTCAACAAGAAGGACCTACCTGACAAAGACACCCTGCTGTACCGAGAGTCACACGTCTTCTGAAGAGGGGGAACTCTGTCAATGGAACTCCTTTTTGTCAATCAATACGCCGTGGTGAGGTCAGATCCGGATATTGATTTAGTGGCGTGCCACCAGACTTCAGAAGCAGATGGGTATAGAGGATAAAGAGGCAGTGTCCCGTCGCAGAACTTTACAGGGCTATACTGTTGTACGGTCTATACATATTTTAACTTAACCGAAAATAAACTTAACATTAATCTGCAAGTCTAGAAGATTTGCTTAGTGCCGTAAAACATGAGAAAATGGATTCATCAAAGTTTGATTTAAATCTCAAATCTTGTTAATATGAGAGAACAAATTTGCCCCTATAATAACCCGGACTGAGTTAGCAATTGTGACCAGGCCCAAACCCGGAAAAGTCCGGCATAACGGCCTAGTCCCTTAATAACAAGGTTTATACATAAACAAGCTGTTTGCTGGAAATACAACCTTCCTTCCTGCTCAAAGTTATCCAAACACAAGCGATCAGCGATCGATCTTAGATTTGGGATTTATATGCTAGTTTTTAAAGAACTCCTCGACATAACCATTTAATGCGGTACTGTAATCTTTAAATTCTCCATGAAGTATTCTTGAACCATCGGAATGATATTGTGGGTTACTTCTCACTTCATTGGCATACTCATACAGTTATATGACTTCCTGAATCTATTCTGAATTCATATAAACAGGATTATATTGTAGAAACAAGATAAGATGAGTTTGGAGTTAGGAATGCCATGTTCATCCAAAGGCCTCCTTGATGGCGGATTTTATAAACATACCAATGACATCATCTGGCCCCGCATTCAGTAGCCGTACGTGGTGCATAGCTGCCCCATGCAACAAAATAGCGATAGAAAATGTCAGGGTAAAGAGATTAGCTTTCGAAAAGTATTAAGAATCAATGAACGTTTCACATAATTCATTAGTCCAAGCTCCCTCTAACCGGAATTCTTTGACCAGGATTGTAGATTTATCTCATCGAAAAAGCGGAATTGTCACGACTAGGAGGTTGCGTAGTACCGTTAAAAAAAAGAGGGGAAAAAATCATTCCACCATTCTAAAAACACCTCAAATATATTCATTAATGAATAATTTCCCTTGGTCTGGCCAGTTTTGACAAGATCTGTTTTATTATAAGACTGTTACGAGCGATTTAATTTCCGTTTTGCTAATGAAACCACAACAGATCCCATTTAATGTTTTGAATAGTACAGATTTCAATTTCGTTGACCTTCCAAGGTTATAACGTGAACAGCGTAAGCGTACATTCGTGCGTTGTACCTTCTAAGGAAACTTGTGCGTGTCCCGGATAAACTGGCAGTGTACATTACAATCGATAACAACAGAACAAGAGATTTGTAATTTTATGAAATGAAATTACTCGTAATAGGCCTATGAAACAGATCTTGTCAAAATTTGGCTGACCATGAAAGGAAATTATTCATTAATGAATATATGTGAGGTAAGTGGTGTGGAACGACTGAATGATTTTGTTGTCGTCGAAAATACGCATTTTTGAGGCGATAATTCTCTAACCCAAACCCAGACAATTTATCAGATATTAACCGTCGTCAAGGTGAAGAGTTAAAGGAAGTTCGGACTACGGTCATCAATGTTTAATGATACAAAAAAGACAAGTCAATATGACGTTTTATCGCCAATTGCGCATTACGGATGTTCATGACAACATCATGGAGATCACAAACTCATAATGCTTGAGCGACTTTTACAATGGATTTAGATGAATGAGACACACGAAAATAAAAACATCATCCTAGATTTCAAACTCATCGTCAGTTTCAGTACAGATTTTGGACGCATGGTGTGATATCATCCTTTTCTATTGTCTGTTGCGTGAATGTTACAATGGCTATATTGCAATGTTGAGTTAAAATTCTCGAAGAAAGGAAGGTTTTGGATCCTTGGTGTGGATCATTTCTCACAGACTTCCTGCATGGTTTCTTTATCACGTTTCAACCCAACAAACAATATACTTCTGTTGATATAGACGTATAATGAAGTGAAGATACCGTGTACCCAAAAACGTTTGATGCAGGAATTTTGAACTGCTCCCGGATTTCTTCGAGTGATGCTTTTGTAGAGTTAATTACCGCAGTTACACAAGCGTCTTTCCGCGACATTTGCTCTTTAATTTCACCTAGGATTGTTGATTACAGGTAAGCAGTCGTGCACACTGCGGCCTGTCCGGTATGTTAACTATCTTTAAGAGACTGCACATTCCTGTTTGAAATTGACTTTGATTGCAAAGCATCAATTAGCCCTCCTCCGTCGGAGACATCAGCATAATAAAGCGATAAGTCCACCCACATGTGTGGCGTCTTAACTGGCTCAATCACTTTCTGTCTCATCATATGTTTGAGGATACAGGTTCTCTCCCAACAATGCATGATACAGAATGTTACCTGCGGTTTACCATCCTGCACTAGGTGAACTGTCCTGTAAACTCAGAAAAGATAGAACATACATGGAAAGAAAATTCTACCTGTTGCTGTTCAAGTGAGAGAAAATGTCGAACCAAATGAATCTGACCGACGTCAAAGACTCTAAATCCAACAATCGATAAGTGAACTTTACTGGGGTTTTTTCAATTTAAACCACCAAAACTAGATCTGTGTTAGAATCTACACGGTGAAGGTTCAGACTCGAAAGAATTGGAGAAAATAACATAATAATGAACCTATAGCTGATCAAATCTTGCTTTCCGGCATGTTTTGTTTATTGTTAACACATTTACCGGAAGTATTTTTCCAGAAACAAAATTATAATACTTTAAACAAAAACTGAACTTCATTCATTTAAATACTGATGTGAAAATATAAATTATGATTGGAAGTTTCATATTTTTGTTTAATTGAAATTCTTCCCTTAAAAGGCTCAAAAATACCAGAAAAGAGCCTAGGGAACACTTCTGATCAACCATAAACCCATTATCCTATTGTCTCCCGCAATGGACGGATTACACTACAGGACCAGAAGGAAAACGGAAGTGAAATATATAAACCGGAACCGGAAATCAATTGATTGATTTAAACTGGGCCAAAATCGTCAAACAAGAACACGAAATCAAGCGCAAGTAATATTTTAATTACTCTGAAGCCACCAAAGAGTTTGACTGAAACGAATACCGTCCGGTGGTTACACGTGTGATTGCGAGTCGTCGATATGCATTTATTGACCATGTAGACAGATTGTGACTGGTATACTTCATAGAGTGTGCAATATGGACCTTAAAATTCTCCTAATGAAGGGACCAAAGTATAGAGAGCCGAAGAAATCAATCTTATGGTCGATCAAAGCATACTCCTTAGCGCATTTCAACAGTACTTTGAGTGGTGGAAACGAGAAAATGTAGAGCCTACAGTACTCGCAGACTGGTTGGATCTTGCCAAAGACAAGGTTTTGGATACAATCCGCCACGTCGACAGAAAGATCCATCCACAAGCATATCAAACATCGAGAGACACCATGGTGCAAGAGGTTCTTGCAGACCTCCAAAGTAAATTATCTATATTGCATATGGAATAATTCGCAACTTGTCTTAGAACTCAATAATTCATTGACATTTAAGGGTTCTATATAGAACCCCTTAGAAAGGGGTCTATATAGAACCCTCAAATTGTTCTATATAGAACCCTATAGAATTCTTCTATATAGCACCAAAAAGGGGTCTACAGGTGAGATATGCCAAAGAACCATTTATGGTTCTATATAGAATCCTTTTTCCTAAGAGGGTAAAATTAATTTGCCATTCGAAGAACCAGTAAATGTTATTTGGCCTATTATTATGCAAATTACACAGATGACAATTTGCTTTGTTAATACCATTTGATGGGGGATATATATGTCTGACCCTAGAAGATTTTGCTGAATTCGTTATGTGAACTGATTTATTGAGCAAAAACGACCTATTTTACCTCCATTTTTAAGAGCGGGATCGCCCTAACCTGTTAAAACACAATTTGTGACAGTGTATCTAGACACTCTGTGAACACATTTGATTCCATTTGTATTTTCAGCTTTCGAGACGCAAAATATCCTTTATTTAAACAAAATTCGTATTTTCCGATAACCCCCTCCCATCACAACAAAAGTCTTGAGCAATTATTTGTTTCCATTCTGCCTTAATGACTTAAGAAATAATTTCAGCTATGAAATCAAGAGAACAGCCAGGCAGTCAATTAATTGTGTTTGCTTGGACATGTTAAATCTGTGTTAACGTTAATCTGTTCTTCTGCAGGACAAGGTCAGAGTTAATTGGACTACTCCCAAATATCATAGTTGTCGATTCTCTTGTGCTTTGAATATTTTTGAATTATTAACAGAGGATGGACACATTCTTGCATTGTCAGCCAACCCGTGTATGCCAACATTAAACATTCCGTAATAGAATGTACAGACAAAACAGCTTCTGTATAATCTATAACGATAGATTCAAGAGCGGTCAGAATTAAAACTCTATTGACGTTATTGGGAGGGAGGATTATTGTCTGATCTGTTCGGGAGCGGTGACAAAGTTTAGAGGTCATCCTGCAATTTTGACAACGATCCTTTCTAAGTTTGCATATTTCAAATGTAACTCTTGATAACTTTCAGTTTCGGCAAAAGTGACGTATTCGTGCAAATTCGCAGACTTTAAGATGAAAACACATTCTCTGTGTAAACATGTAGATCGACCATAATCAGAACCAGCTTTGGTCCACAGTTCGATATTCATATGTTTACAGAGCGAAATACTAATTAGGTGTTTTCACAGGAAAATCAGCGATTTTGCACACGAATACACTGTTCGAGAACTACGGACTCAGTATCTGGTCATTATTTTGAGTATACAACCAGATGTACTTCATACTAAGCCAAACAATTCGTTCATAGATAATATTAAGTTTTGGCACTTTAACCACATCTTACAGGGATAGAATCATCCTCGTCCTTTTAAACTCCTTTTTTCTATAGATTAGAATGTGAGTATTATAGTTTAAGCATTTGAACAGCAGTTTAGTCTCAATTTTAGTATACGTGTCCGTTGTAATACGGTTCCATTGTATTTGTATCTGCATTGTATTTTTCATAACGGTTAACGTCGGAAAGATTATAGCTGCATCCCATTCATTGACAAAATGACTGATTGACCACCTTTGGTATATAAGCTCAAAGGAAAAGGAGTAATGTTACGATGTGGATTATATATTAATGTTCAAACAAGGTAACTATTTGAAGATCACTGTGTTCCTGTTCAGATGACGGAAAACAATTGATAACTAAATTACTTACGCACAGCATCATACTCACCGAACGATTAACTACTTTGAAATGAAAAAAATAAGTCTTATGAAAGTTATCTTCTTTGTTGATGAATGCCATTTTCAGATCCATAAAAATAATAATCAATAAAACAGATCTTTTAACTCCGGAAAATATCACTAGATCCACTCTTTGTTTCCGCACACGCCAAAACAGGTACAACTGAGATTGACAAAGGAAATATAACAACGAAACTGAAGCTTAACCCTACGTAAGATGGCAGTGGCAAATATTTACGCACGGCATTACGTATAAAACATTGTTTAACGATGCCTGGTTGTAATACGCTATATTACCCAAGAAACACGATAACGGATGTGAGAATCCGGGAAGAGGTTTTTAAAAAAGAAAAATGGACAAAAAGTTAATTTTCCAATGAATACTTGTCAATTCGTGCAGAATGATGGATTTATGTTTCTTGAAGAGCAAGTGCAAGCCGTGTATGAAATGAGATATTAACTGGACTGACAGTTGGAGATCATAATACAATTTAATAGGTCTGAAACCTGATCTGATTTTATCTCTCTTTCATCGCATGATGATATCCATAGCATTCAAATGGAACCAGGAGTTCTTAATAATACCATAAATTAAGCCTGAACGCTGATGACCGTTCCCTCTTTCAATCACGTAATGAATTGTCATTAATTTAATTATCAACGCACAGTACAGGTGTCCCTAAGGCGTGAAGTCCTGTATGTAACCCGACACACCACATTAAAACTTTCAGGATGTGTTCTTCCTACATCGCCAGTCCAGGGATTTTGCGTTGGAAATTAAATTAAATTGATGTCGCAAAAGCTCTTGATATGTTGAAGGTAGATGCCAGCTATAAGTGGGGAGGGGATCAGCATACGCTTCTCCGTTTATATCGATTATTCGTTCTAAGCTTGATTATGGCTCTGTTGTTTACAACCTAGATCCTATTCTTCATCAAGGACTAAGACATTGCCTCGGAGCGTTCAGAACATCACCTAAAGAAAGCTTATATGTCGAAGCAGATGAATCTTCTTTTAGAACTTCGAAGAATTTAACTAGCACTGCAACATATGATAAAATTGCGATCTAATCGCTCAAATCATGCATATAACTGTGTTTTCAACCCTCGATGCGTAGATTTGTATTTAACGAAACCCTACATTATTTCACCTCTTGGAATTCGTATGAAACCACACATTGTAGCAGCTGGTATTTAGCCTAGTCAAATTTTACCTAACAAGCTCTTACCAGTTTCACCATGGCAGTTAGCCAGACCAGAAGTAGATATTACAATGACGAATTATAAAAAGGCAAACACGAGCCATCTCGTGTATACACACGAATTTGGTCTACTGAGAAAAAAATACAGATCGCATCAAGCTATTTATACAGATGGTTCTAAAGATGGTGAGAGTGTAGCGTGTGCTACTATCTTTAGTTCCGAAACTAAAACCTGTCGAATTCCAGGTAAAAGTTCGATTTTCACTGCCAAAGCCAAGCTCCATTGTTAGCTCTAGAAGGAATTGTGTATACTATAGGGGGAAAATATGTTATATTCTCAGATTCACTGTCATGCCTTCAAGCGATTGAGATTGAAACTTCAACTCACCCCATGTATCAAACGAAATACTGAAGCTGATGAGATGGCTAAGGCAGTCCTAGATTACAAGGTTGATCCTCTTGGAATCCCATATAGCGATTTCAGACCCTCTATCTGTGCTTATGTGAGAGAGCTGTTTCATTCATTATGGGATGCTGTGGATAATAACAAACTTCATGTGCTAAAAAAAACTGTAGGATATATTCATCTGAGTAGCCAGAAACGTTTCGATCAAGCCATGATCAGGTGATGTAGAATCGGCCATACCCGATTAACTCACGAACATTTGCCAAAAAAGGAACCAGCCCCAAGGTGTATTCCATGCCACGAAGGTCTCACACTGAAACATATTTCGATCGACTGTATAGATTTTAAGATTGTAAGAGATTCTTTTTATCAACCAGCTACTTCAGAAGATGTTTGTTTAGTCGTGTAAAAGAAGATTGTATTTTAGGTTATATGAGAGAAATCGGCTTGTTGCATAAGTTTTAATGTATGTACATCTTATTGGTGTGTTGTGTTGATTACTAATGGATGGCTGGGTTGTTGACTTGTTTTTGTTAAAATATTTTTGATCGTCGCTATAATTCTCTCTCTCTGTTGCATTACACGAGGGAAGTGGCGGCGTTATTGAATAGCGTTATTATGATTCCCCCTGTTTGTCATGGGATAGAGGTGGGATAAAACGTCATCAGGTTTCAGGCATATTACCCTGTGATCTCAGTCATGTAACACGACATCAATTTAATTGCCAACGCGAGGACTTCATGCTTTGCGACTCATGTTCCATGCGTTGACAAATTAATGCAATGGTATACAATCGATTTTAGATTTCAGGATAATTGATTACAAGCGTCTGGTCCGTCATTCCTAATTCAGCCGTCGTCCATTAGAGAATATCCGCGTCCATAATCCAAAGACCTATTCCATATTCCATATAACAGTATTAGCACCAAATTCGAAAAGACAATCGTAGTATACATAAACATAGGCTTGTTTTCTGCAAAAGAGAAGCGGTCAACAGTTTTCAATGATGCCGACAAGACATCATGGTGTTCCAAAAATATCAAATCCGTATCGCTGATCAGTATTCTTAATCCATAATATTCGATGTAAAGTCGTCATCTAAAGAATGATGTATCTCAGTCACGCTTTGATTGTGACTGTTCATATGAGTACCATGAGGATCTTGAAGTACATGGGTTCATACGGCCCCTAGCCCCGGGTTAAGCGGAATTAGACACAAGTTACGAAACGTAGCGCCATAGATCTTGCACGCTACGTTCGTATTTTGCTATCAGCATGCGATATGTATCGCCAAATTTGAGAAATTTTGAGTGGAGGCGCTTGGTGGAATAGCCCTGTTTTATAAGTTTCTGCAACAATGTTTTGTGACGTTGATTAAAATCGTCACATTTAACACAGGATCTAGCAAATGCTACTAGGCGTGATATGTATACGCCATATGCAGGTCCCACTGGAATATTACTGTCCAGAAAGGGATAGTTTACGATGTCGAAATTGTAATCATCTCTTTTGTCATACAGTCGATGAGAGAGAAGGCCCGCTTCATTTTTATAGAGATATAGGTCTAAATATGATGTGCCTGTAGGGTTATCTGTATTTTCCTTCAAATCTAGTGAAGGTGGATATATATCCTGCCAGGTGAGACCTGCCATGTAAATGAAAGGATGTACACTTGATCACGCGATTATAAGAGGGGTAAACGTCGTTTTAGTGTTTTTTAGGTATATTGCAAACGTGAAATTCTGGACTAGCACAACCGCAGGAGCAAGTAATGTAACCTTCAAATTAGTGTGTCTGGTTACATACAGGTCTTCACCTCTTGAGGAACCTGTACTGTGCGTTGACAAGTAAATTAATGTCTTGTTACATAGCGTTGTTAGATGTCAGGATAATTTATCACCTGCCATGTAGATGAATGAATGCACAATTCATCACGTGATTGGAAAAAAGGGATGACACGTCATCAGGGTGTATGTCTATTAACCGTTACGTTGCTCATGTAACAGGACATCAATTTAATTGCAAACGCAGGATCCCTGAATTGGCACAGCTGCAAGAACAAGTTTTAGGCTGGCATGTCGGATTACATACAGAACTTCACGCATTGAGGCACCTGTATCAAGCACAAGAATCCATGATGTCATAAAGACAGACATCATTGATGAAACGCAACATTTCTCTAAGTAAATCGGTCAGCAGTTTCTAATGACGAATGCAAGACATGATGTTACTGCGCTCAAGTCCGTATATCATTGGCGCACATCCCCAATCGTTCGAATTCTCCCAAGCAACAATTAAATCAACAAATTGTAGACGATTTGACCGCGAGATTTATTGCCATTATATCCAAACAGTCAGTTTTACAACGCGAGGATGGATTGCAGTGAAGTGAAGTGTACTAGATGCCAGAATGATTGGTGCCCAGATGTCATGTGCCCCTATGCAGAACACGCTTTATTTTATTATACACTTTGGATACAACCCCTGCCTATCATATTCCTATCATATGGATGATTAACTATGTCGAAATTGCAATCGTCTGTCTTGTCAAAAACTCAGCCATGATAGCCATTATCCACTCTTACAAAGATATTACTATCGGTAAGGGCCTTCAAATCCAGAGGTAGATATATATATATCCTTCACGATGTGACAGCTGTGCTACAAATCGAGTAGGTCTTGATATCTGGCATTTGTGGGAAGTTGATGCTGGGTCGACATCGGGCCTTACAGACTACAGTCTTTTGTGTTAAATGCCGTCATTTTCATCTGACGACGATACAGCTCACCAATCCCCAGTGTACGAGTTGTCACAGCTCGCCAATTACCAATATACGAGTTGTCAGAGCATTTCCATCATATCTCTCTAGATTTGTATCTAATAACGCTTATGCCGGTGCTAGGGGCCTTGTGGTCATGTCATCCAAGTTGCCACATGAACAGGTACAATAGAAGCGTACCTGAGATACAACACATATCACGAATCGTTAGATTCTTGGTATGTGCTTCAGAATAGTTTAACCGGAAGACTATACTGTGAGTTACAAGCGTCTAGTCCGTCATTCATAATCCAGCCGTCGTCCATTAGAGAATATCCGCGTCCATAATCCATCATGTGGCTCTGTCAGTATGTCGGCACCTCTTCCCATTTCCCTTATATGTGTTGTAATTTCACTGAGACAGAAGGGCACCAAATATCCTTGTACTGTAAGTATAGGCGTTAGATCCGACAACAAACCGTAAGACCAAAATACCATCTATGCTCTAGCACATAGCGATGGACCTCTGTCGACAGATACTCCAACTATCGGCTGGCGTGTGTATCCATCCAATCCGTCCATACGCAAATGCACGGCGCCGATGCCAATCAAAGCTGTCGATGGTGGACATCAATTCCTTGAGCGCAATTCTCAAATTGGAGTCGTGCTCTTATCTTCAAATTTCTTCGCGGACACTATTTTTTACCAAGCCTGAAAGAGTATGATTTTAACGTGCCCTACGTTTTTATTCCGAACAACCGGTACTTGTATATCAAGGTCCGTGAAATTGAACTATTGCCACCCGGAAAGGATTGGTGTGCCTTAGCCGGAATCACTTTGTAGTGGGATGTTCTGGTAATTTACAACTTCTGCAAGGGTGATGTGTGTGTGGGAGGGGGGGGGGGAGTGTCGACAGATGTCTTATGTAAAGACGTATGGTTGCTTTTTAGTCGCCAGACGTCGTCAATTTTTCCCACCTCTTGCATATCGCTCCAATTTACCTTGTAAAAAATTTATAGCACTATTAATTTTTACTTCCTGTCTGGAAAAATATTGACCCTTCTGCTGTGGGGAAACTACTGGTCATCCACTTTACATACATCAGATTTTTGTGTCAAACGCTGCCTGTACTACTCATAATAGATCGTCCTTACACTCCGAGATTTACAAAAACATGATGCAGTAAAATGTTGCAGCAGTTTGTATGGTATGCTAATTTCATGGGTTAGTAACTACTACAACTTGGAGCGACTTGTTGCATGGCAGAGCCTTGGCGGTGTGCGCTCGTTCGGATCCTGATAATGCCAATTCTTATGCTGAAGTTACGTTGAAAAGTACCCTAGAGGAAGGGCTTAAGCCCAAGTTTCAAAGATAGTTAGGCGACGAAATGGTTGGTTTCGACCATCATTATTTTGAAGCATGACAAAACCATTCTAACTCCATAAACTTCAGTGGAAAACACGTCGAGTTTAAGTAATCGTCAACGGGGTTGCTTCCGATGTGGAAAAGTAGGTCACGTAGATAAATATTGCAGAATGTCAGAGAGAAGAGTGTATTGTGCAGAAAGTCAAGACCACGGCAATAAAACTGGACAGTGCTAGGATGGATAGAAAGTTGAATAATCCCATAGTCAGTCGAATACCGCTCTTGGCTGTTTCTTGAAAACCGACGGATTAAAATGCAAACATTCCTGTTATGAGTGGAGCTTGTCGTGAAGATGATGACCGACATGGAATGGATCCCTTTATTTCTAAAGATGCAGTTGAGGGTGAAAATGTCAAGGTTTTACAGTTCAACACTTCTCACCGAAACAAAGGTGGCTCTCCATAGGTTCGTAGCAATGACCCCGGTCTAATTTTATAATAGGATAGACCATTCGTGTTCTGCTGCACCATAGTCTATAATATCACCCTGGTCAGCGTTGCAAACGAGCATATACGGATCGATGGCTGGGTTCGGCTACACATTGGTTGGGGCAATGGAGTAAAGTTATGCTCCATGGCTGCACCTAAAAATCATGACTCATTTAATACGGTTAGGTTGACCCCCACTTTTTTCATCTTTTAATTGAAATCGCTCTTACAAATTTTTCTTAAGGTGTTTTCTAGGAAAAATGAGGAATGTTCGAGATTCAATTTCCTATAACATATCAATGCTGAGTCTCAAAATAATAGCTTAGTCATGGTCTTTGAGAAAAGATATACAAGTAAGTGATTTGGGTTGAAGATTTTAGGACAATTGGTGGCCGAAAAGCGGACCTATGGTCTATTCACTGCCGAATGGAAGAATCCCTGGAGAGCAACCAAAGGGAAAATGCGCAATGATTAACGTCAGAGTATGTGAAGCATCTACAAATGAAAAATACTTCCATAAAGTGCGATGCAACATCAGCGCAACTCAAAAGGCAGATTAAGGAACTCCAAGTGCAATCTCATGTCTAGTAAGTGCGATTCTTAGAAGCTCAAAAACGAGATCCTACCTTCAAGAGGTTTGAAGAATTAGCTGGAAGTGGTAGCAAACAAGTTTCAGTTAAAGATATACGGTTTGGTCAAAAATACAGAACGGACTAGTTTACCGTCAGTACAAATAGTGTGCAGATGCGTCGACTAGTCAGTTGGTATGCTCTTTTGGCCTTTGATATATGTTGGCATTTGTGGGATGTTGATACTGGGTCGACATCGAGCCTTACAGACTAGTCTTTTGTGTTAAATGCCGTCATTTTCATCTGACGACGATACAGCTCACCAATCCCCAGTGTACGAGTTGTCACAGCGAAACAGCTCACCAATTACCAATATACGAGTTGTCAGAGCATTTCCATCATAGCTCTAGATTTGTATCTTATACCGCTTATGCCGGTGCTATAAAAGCGCACCTGAGATACAACACATATCACGAATCGTTAGATTCTTGGTATGTGCTTTAGAATAGGTTAACCGGGAGACTAAACTGTGAAGTCATGTGGCTCTGTCAGTATGTCGGCACCTCTTCCAACTTCCCTTATATGTGTTGTAACTTCATGTTTCAAAATCGAAGTTATGGATAAAACTGTTTTGGGAGTTCGTCATGTAAGAACCGTAAAGATAGAGTGACTTCTAACTTCTATTGATTGGGCCTGCGTGACGATGTGAGAAGATTCTCTCTGGCGCATGTCCGCGAACACCTCCAAAAACTTGTCAAAATCACAGTAGGTTAGATGCCTTTAATTGAGGTCCTCGTTCAGAGAGTAGCCAAATATGAAGTTGGAGCAATCAAAACAATTAAATCGCTTAATATTCATTGTAGTTGACTGTGCCACGAGGTATCCAGAAGCTGTAGCATTTCATGTGTAGATACAGAAATAGAAGCAGAATCTTTAGCGCAGTTGAGTTACCCAGGTAAGTGTTAACTTGAGAAAGAAGTAAGTCGAATGTTATCGATTCGCCAAATAACTATCATTTCTCTACCTCTCTACCAAGCCCATCCCTCACCCTTTCTCTTCTACCGTCGGAAGCTATGGTAAACGGCTTGGATGAACGTACTAATCCATTGATGACGTCGTGTACTCTGTCAGTTCGCTTTGCTCTGTTCAGAGCAGAGGTTACAGGGATCAAACGTTGATGCCAGACTGTCAGTGTGCGTCATCCGACATCTCAGCCGATCAGAAGCGCGTGAGTTACAAATTGGACGGATATACAAGGCCACACCAAATGTGTCGGCTTAAATGAATGTCAGCTCGTCTCGTGGATATGTAAGGATTTTGCCACAGGCCATCTGTCATTAGCATGTTTGCTTGACCATTTGCTTGATCGGCGTAAGGTAGACCATGGTGTTCACGGTGATGTCATTTCTTAGCATGCCAGGAATAATTCTCTTGTGATAAATTCCATCAAAAGACACCGAGTGGGAATGAGATTGCTGCAGCCAGAGATCAGCACGGTTGACACACTTTTGAATGCTCCAAGTCCACACCAAGATGCCGATAACTTTATTATTAGGTTTTGCGGTGTATTACATGAAATTTATTCCTAATTTACTATTCTTGTCTCCCTGACCGCTTGCACTAAGCAGGGTCAACTTATCAAGTCAGTCAAGTGAGGGGCACAGGAAACCGCATTGAAAACCCTTAACCAGGCTTTCAAACGGACATCTATACAGGATTTTGAATAAACTTTTGTTCTACAGATACGTAGGAAACGTGGTTAAGACCATTTTCTGCAAAAATGTCAGAGGAAATGAATCCCATAGTGCATACGAGGAAAAACCTGATACCCTGAGTCGGTATTCGAACCTAGAGCGGGAACGCATTGCCCTAGCCACAAACATACAGTAATATTTATATGGGCGGGATTCTGTCATCTCGGATAGAGGGAGTAAAACAGAGCTTATAAGTTCACCCGAGATCAAGTAATCCTGTTAACGTACATACAGGTTCAGAATTGCAGTCATCCCAGGGTCAGGCAATATTGGCGAGGAATATCTCAGTCGGTTATACACGGAGTATAATAATGAGAGAGGGAGTGAATGCGATTTAACGCCCATTTCAACAATATTCAGTCATATGATGACGTTTGGATTCTATTTTTCACACACGGAAACCCCACGGGTGCTCCCAGTTAATTCCCTTTTATATCACTTGTATATGCTGCGTTGTATCGAGATATGATTAACCCATTGCCAGCAGCCGTATAAGCATTATATGGCGGTGTTCACATTCTAACCTGATAGAGATATTTTCCCCAAGCATAGAAACAGTTTCACGAGTTCAGAAAGTTTTCGTGTAGGCGCAATACCTATTCTCCAAGGCAAAACTTCTACAATTAACGTTTTCACCTAGATGGAAAACAGTTCAGCCAAAAAGAATCATTTGCATTCATGTAAAACATTTCATTGAAATAAAAACTTTTTACATGGATAGAACGCGTTTTACTCGGTTCGAAAGACTCAATATAGGAATTTGGAAAAAATGACAGTTTTCAGCTACTGAATGTACTAATAAGATAGACCGTCCACGCGCATTGTGATGAAACGCGAATAATATCGATACACGTATCTATATCAGGGATACTCTTTGGGCACACATTTTACAGTAGTCCCCTGTCTGAAACAGTGAACATTGTTTCTATGAACTGTCAAGGATTGGCTAACACCAAGAATATAGTTTGTCATTACTTCAGATTGTTGTTCCCACCATATACTTATGATGCATTTTCTCATACTGCCGGGAATTTATTTTCTGATGTTTCCCATAACTTCAGAAAAATGGTCCATCGTCTGCTTACAAGATACTCATACAGATTCAAAATATGAAGACTTTTATCAGAAGTGATTGGAAAAATGCCGCCAGGGTATGTACATTCCCGTCCAATTCGAGAGGAAAAAAACAATAGTGTTTTTCATTATTATCCACTTAGATATGCACGAGACACATGTAACACCAGTTACCTTCTGTGCTCCAAACATGGACAAATCGTATTTCTTTAATGAAATCAATCGGAGAAATCGATCTGTCATATGCTGAGACTAGATCTCATTACTAAACCTAGGCATTGATACAGATAAATACAACACATGGATCATCAAAATTCACGAAAACCCGTAATAGACTTATAACGATTGCCGGAGAACCACTTGTTCAGCTTGAATGACATACCACATTCTCGTTAATGCCTCATGCATTTCGATCCAGTCAGAGCCTTCTTGCTCAAAATAAATCCTGTTGGCTGCAGAAGGTGAAGGTCCTCACCTCAGATATTGGGATTTCGAATCCAACCGTTCTGGTGGATTGTTATTGGACGTGGCCGAATCTAATCTATCAAACTTTTCCAAAATGTGTTCACTCTCAGCGTGCAAATAAACCCTCAAGCAAACGCGAAACCTACTTGCATCTAAAACCAGTCTATACGATGGAAGAGTATGTAATTCACACAAGGAACTGGAAACATAGAAAAGAATTCTGTCAACTCAGAATAAGTAATCACAACCTTAAAATTGAACTGGCGACGACGCTGTAAACCCACCATCCCACCGGTCCGAAATGTCTGTGTCGGTTGTGTTTGGACCATGCTGTAGAGGATAAGGCACATTTTCTACTACACTGTTCCTATTATACAGTCCTTGTACAAAGATTACTTTAGACCTCAGTAACGTGTATCTACAGCTTGGGTCAGTGTCATCATATATTCGTTGTAATAATGTCAAATGATTTTCTAACTCTGTGCAACACAATCTTTTCATAAGTGTATCAATATTTTCAACTACGCACGTGACCCCCTGTCATCTTAACAGTTTGAACGGTATGTCGGGTATTATATTCAGATTTGTACGAGTTTGCTGAGATTGCTTGTGAGTTTGTATTATACTATCAGTTTTGTTGATGCACTGCCCTTATTAGGTGTGTGCAAATAAACTTGAACTTTGAGAAAAATGAATCATAAACAACAAGAAAACATAGGATATAACATTTTTTTTTATCAGCAGTGATATTAACTTACTCACATAGAAATAATACCAGGCCATAAAACTCACCCACTAAAATGCAAATTGTTGAAAGATGGAGCCGGTATCGCAAAAATGTTTTTTTGGTGTTTATTATCAGCATTTCACGAATATTTTCCTTTTTGTTATTCCATGCACCTATAAATCCATCATCAGATCCAATATTTTATATTCTATACAGAAGCGGAGATGGCAGGGGGATGGGGAGTAGTGTAGAAATGGCCGTCCGGCCGCACAGGACCAAAACCAAGGGTATAGGGTATAGGTGACGTCACTACCCGCAAGTTTACCGGCCGGTGAGGCGGGTTTACCCGCAGTTAAGTTGGGTCTACCCGCGGGTATGATGAGTCTACCTGCGGGTATACTGACGGGTAAACCCGCGGGTAAGGCTGGTACGGTACAACTGCGCATGCCTGCATCCGGGCGCGCGACTTGGTCAGCGGGTTTTTCCGCGCCATACCGCCATGTTTGATGACGTAGGTATAATTTGTAAAGAAATTAATTACGTGATATCTCGAATATAACCCGTACCTAATGTTTGCGGTGAAAATCTACTGACCCCTGTAGTTTAGACAAAGAAAAACCCTCTTAAAATTCGCACGTTAAGTTAAAGAACTCAACCAATTAGAATCGCGTATACGACCACCATGTTATAGCACGTAACAGATCAACATATATAGCGGACGAATACAATCATGTATTTACACCGGCCTCCTCATCGTATTATTCCATATGGGAAAGAAACCTGTACAGAATGGGCTCAAAACTATAATCCCGCACTCTAAGAAGGCGACTGGAATACAACAACCACACTGCGTTGAAGATTGTGATTTAGACCTCGAGAAAGGTATCGCTTGGCAGAATCATCTAGCTAAGCATGGTATTCAATTAGGAGTGGAAGGTCGTGAAGGAGAATCGTTCACTACGAGGATACCTATTCATAGAATATTGACTACCGGTATTGATGGATATCCCTATTGCGACGACGGTACATGGGAGATGCTTATAGGAGTCGTGTATTCATTAGCATTAAAAAAAAATGGTGACGAATTAGGTTTTGAAGATGGGATCATTAACGTTGGATGTTTTATGATACTGAGCAAAATAATAAACAGGGGGGAAAGCACACAAATCTCGAAGTATAGCGTAATACATGATAATGTGACATTCGATTATAATATACATGTACATTAAAATATATGAGGATACGTAGATGTGCAAAACGTGGCTGTGGAATATGTGACTATGTGAATATGGATGGGTGAATATAAATATGTGGTTGCAGGTGTGGAAAATATGGATATGTGTGTAACGTGTGCCGGGCCGGTCAATGAACGGGACGCAGCTGAGCTAGGTCTCGTTATATGGTAGCGTACAAGCTGTCAGGCCGCGGTCCCTGCCGACACTAGTCCTTGCCAACTAGAGATTCACTTCGACCTGTCACCTTGTCTGGATCGAGAAAGTAGGAGAGTGTAGAGACAACCAAGGCTGATATAGAGTCAAATAATGTGCAATAATATTCAATTAAATGTACAGGATGATCGCGAGTAAAGATATAAATATGTCAGTTATCATATACAAGGGCCGCGTAAAGGGCGGCCTGGTTGCTGGCCCTTTCCACACGGTAGGTGATCGTAGGGGCGGCCTGGTTGCTGGCCCCTATCTTGGTATGGAATGTCGTTGGAGCGAGGCCAATGATAGCGGCTCGACGTCCTTCCCTCTGCCGGCTGTTGGAGCGAGGCTATGGATATAGCGGCTCTCTTCTCTGTAAGGTAGGTATATCGTCCCCAGAAAACGTCGTGGCTTCCCACCGTGGATATGACCGTCTTCCCCTTACAGGTACGTATGGTCCCAGAGATTGCTCCATCTTCCCACCGTAGATACGTCTGCTTCTCCTTGTGAGAAATCCCCTCTACAGGGAGGTTCGTCTTCCCACCGCGGATATGACCGTCTTCCCCTTACAGGTACGTATGGTTCCAGAAATTGCTCCGTCTTCCTACCGTGGATGCGTCTGCTTCTCCTTGTCAGAAATCCCCTCTACAGGGAGGTTCGTCTTCCCACCGTGGATATGTCCGTTCTTCCACAGTTGTAACCTGTCTTGCGAGGATGCTTCCGTATCGTCTTCCCTCCAAGGTTAAGTATATCTTCCCCAGAAAGTCCCCTCAATGTGTCGTGGCTTCTCACCGTGGATATGACCGTCTTCCCCTCGCAGGTACATATTTTCCTAGAGATAGACTCGTCTTCCCGCCGTAGGTACGTATTCCCTTCTACAGGTCGGTTCGTCTTCCCACCGTGGATACGTCTGCTTCTTCTTGTAAGAGATCCCCTCTACAGGTAGGTTCGTCTCCCCTCCGTGGATACGTCTGTCTTCACCTGGTTTATACGTATTGGCGATGCCACTTCTTCCGTGTGATTACTATCTCACCCTAGGTTCGTCTAATAACCGTGATCTCGGCTGACTTCTATCCAGGCGTAGTCTGGCTTGCGAGGATCCTCTCCTCAAGATGTATCCGGCTAGATGATGTGGTCTAATATTACGTCTCTGGCAGCGAATCTGTCTGTAACAGTTTTGAGATGCTGCTTCGGTGGCGCGCTCATAGGCACCGTAAACGGCCCAGACTGAGGTACTCACGACGATCGATAAAACAGACCTTCTTCGATAGACTTCCTTCAATGTCTCGGATCACATCAAATTGCCCTGCTTCCCCTCACAGGTTGGTACCAGTCTTCTGTCACCCGTTTCACGGTGAGAACGCTCTCAGACAGCGTTATGCCTCTCCACCGTGAACACTTCAGGGCTCCCAACACATAAGCTGGCTTGTGAGAGTGACTTCTTCCTTCGAACTCCAATCAGGTAGGTACAGTTGGACCCTAGGTATCGCCAGTGCGGTATAGTGCTTCGATGTATCAGCAGCCCAATTCCATATCCCTTGGAATATTACCGGTCGGCCCAACGCATCCCAGCATTCGCCGACCACACTGCTGCTCGATACCCTTCACTAATACTACAGTCACTGGACTTCCTATGTTCCTTCTTCTTCGTACAGGCACCGTCCACCGATTACACGTCTGTGCATGCAATACACTGTTCAGTCTATTTGCCCAATAGAAGAGTGTAGTTACCTGGCTGCAGTTCAGATCCGAAGTGATTTCCTTGCCTGATCTCCGTCTTTTATACACATCAGACCAACGTTCACATGACGTCGTGTTGTCCGTATGACCAACCACATTTTCCCGCAGCGCCATCTGCACTATCCAGTCAAAGACAACTCACATCATTGTACAGTTTAGGAACGATAACTCCAATCGTTATCACAAAGCAGACTTTGTGGGGAAGTCCCGACTTCTAGTTTCACTTTCGTTACTGCTGATTATATCGCCGTATATTGTTTGCACAGTTCCTTTGTCAACGGGAACATTATGTATTATCACATTTCAGAGTAAATTGTAGGGTTTTGATTGGTTAATTACCATAGTGCATTAGACCGTATTCGTTATCCACCGTTGGTATACCAATTCAGAATTCTCGTATACCAATGCTGTGAAGGACGCGCGTGCCCATATACCAACGCAGTCAAGGACGCGCGTGTAACACCTGCAGGCAAAGCCTGTTTCAGGCGAATTTGTCTGCGCGAGTTTGTATGGGCGAGTTCCGCTACTGGAACAAGTTGTGCGAGGCAAATTGTGTATTTGCGGATGAAGATAAGAAATAAATTATCATCCAAAGCTTTATATGCCACATAAACAGGAACGTCAGAATGTCAGCTAAGTATTTCATCCAGTTTATTGTTCATCGCGGAACAGATCGAAAAGAGATCGAAGCTGCCTGTCCGACTCACGATGTCTTACGTTGTCGTTGTTCAACGTTGAGTTATGCCTGTTTTTCTTTTGAGTTGGTGATATATGTTAAACCAACCAGAAAAATAGCTCTTCAATGTGATAAATTCGTTATACCAGTGTCTTGCGTTGGTATACAGGCTGATATTTCGTCTCGAAGATAAATATTTTCACTCGCCCTTCGGGCTCGTGAAAATATTTATCTTCTCGACGAAATATCAGCCTGTATACCAACGCAAGACACTGGTATAACTTATAGTACTCTCCGTTGATATCACAGACCAAGAATGGACACAAATACTGGACGGTAAGTTCATTCAGTTATATACCCGTTGTAAACCCGTATTTTATGTTGAGCGTTGTGGTATGATGTGAACCCCGATTTCCGTCACATTTCAGGGTTGGCGTGCACTCTTCGTTCCAGACTTGCGTTTCGGTTCGGGCTTGTGTTTAGTCCTGATTTAACGTTTAGGGGATACCAATATTCGTTACATGTGGATGTACATGTGTGAATATATGGATGTGGATATGTGGATGTACATGTGTGAATATATGGATGTGGATATGTGGATGCGAAATATGTGGATATGGGGATGTGGATATGTGAATGTGTATACATAGCTATATATTTTACATAAAATTTTCAACTCATGTATCCGAATCGTCACTATCGGACAGATATTCCCCACCTCTCAATTTCTCGAATGTGTCCTTTCTCTGTTTAATGCTTCGTTTGGTCGCTTCCTCATACAGTGTTTGGGGGAGTTCCGAATCACGGGGAGTTACGGATCACTTTCCTAATTAAAGCCTGATATTTCTTGAAGAAAAGCATCCGATTAAAACTTTTTAGGGTTATTGGAACGTCTGTTTCCGTGGACTGAAATGAATGTCAAATAACCGACCTGCATTGTTTCTTTTCCGGTCAATTCGGCAACGTAATACTTCCGGTACTGTGCAATGACAAATTGACACCGAGTCGAAAAACATGTGCGATTTTTCCAGTAGTGAATCTGCGCGAAATAAGGTGGGTTTAGGCGGTCTATTCAGTGTTTATTTAAGTGACAGAATCTTGCTAAATGGCCAAACAAAATATCTAGTGATTTGCGATAAATGTTAACTGACCAGCATTGTAATATAATGGCGCTATAGAGATGTCAATTTCGAATCAACGAAATAAGCGCCGTTCATAACTTGAAATCGGTGAATAAGGGACCGTCTCACAACTAATACAACAGGTGTAAACCGACTTTAAGGAAGATTGGTCAATCCATGGCATTGTCAAAACAAAAAATTGAATCAATGACAATATCCTTGTAACCGGAACTACATGTATGTACGCGAATCATTCCAAACCTTGGTAAACAAATCATTTTCTCGATATTACATCATCATATTCAATAATTTCAGACATATCTCTTACTCCAATATAAAAAAGTTTGATATAAATAAAATTGTTCATCACTGAGTGAGGTTTCTACGAGTTCAATAACTGGATGTCCCTTTATTAACACTATCTGGTCTGGAAGTTTTGGGGTGTATCGCAGGTGAGGGGGGGGGAGGGTGTCAACCCATATATTTTCGCTATCCATAAGGCTAGAGCACGGCAACATAACACACAGTATCTTTTGTTCAAGCTCTACCCGAAAGAGTAACAAAGTTTAAGATGAACGCTATGATAACGTTACTCGGCAGCCATTTGTCGACTATTTTTTGGGCCGATTTTTCGAAATTTTAATTTTCCGATTTTTCTTTCATAAACTACCAAATAAAGTAGAGAATAACTACTTTTGCCCAAATAAAATACTTTCTGATCTTTTTAGGCCAGAAAAATTCGAAGAAATGGACAGAACTGGCTGAAAAAAACGAATTTCTGAGATACTACACGGCCGCCTTTTGAGGCTACCCATGATCCTCTGCTCGGCCCAGGCCTAAAATGAAGCCAATATGATAAGCTTTAAAGTCACGAAGTTCCAGCTTCCTCTGTTTTGTCGTTTTGGAGCAGTACAGGAAAGTTCACTAGCCCACCCGCCATGATTGTCAGACATCGTATCCTAAAATGTTCTAAAAAATAATTAAATTGAGAATACAATGCAATTCTGTAGGCTCGCTCCAAGATAAATATACTTCAGAACATTTTCGACGCTAGATCTGTGTGTCATTTGTGCCTGGACTGCAACAGTTAAAAATTCGCTCACAGGGCGGAGAGAATTAAGGCAACATTGAAATCTTCTCCAGGGCTTCACCGGCCTATGGATGATTAGCAGATGACCCCTCAAGCCAATAGAAATTCCATTCTCAGTGCATGTAACGGCCGCTAGATGGCGTGATCCGCAACTCACCAAAATGATTCGCAACTGCATGCGCTGGTGCACTGAAGCGGAGGTTATTTTCTCATCGATTGACAAGTCCGATTGAAGATTTTTTTACATACAATTATAGACGACAGATTTCCCTAGAATATAAGCCCAGCAGTCGCTCTCACCTCGTAAAAGAACGAGCGCTAGCGGTCTGGATGTGAAAAGTGATTCGGAACTCCCCCAAACACTGTAGTTTAATATTGCTGACTGACCGCCTTCATAATTTCGGTATAAATATAGTCACTTTTTAGCATCTGACAATTGATCACGTGGTCGAAAAACTTTAGACGTAGTCTTATTTCTTGCGCTGTTAAACTTACCTTCACATACTTTTTGCTATCGTGTTCTTACGCGATTGCCTAATTGTAATATATTACCACAGAATAAAAATAGTCCCTGTACTGCCCCAATGCCCATGCGCGAGTACCCAGATCCCACGTGACCGACCACGTCACTTCCTTCTTCCCATTGCACTCGTAGTGGAGGAGTCGTTGTTCTTTGTGTCTTGGAAAAAAGTTAAACTTCTACATTGGATTACCTCGGATTACCTACGTCTTACCTGGATATTTACCTTGGCTGTTTACCTGGGATATTTACCTGTTGTATACCTGGGATTTACTGTGATTCTGTGTGATTACTGGCCTGGATTTCGTCAACGCATCAGGGAGTATCAAAGAGAGAATCAAATAAAAACCAACATGGCGTCCGTTTCTGTATTGTTTGTGAGAAGTCCAAACCGACTACAGATCCCCATTCCGCCTGTCCTCCGTGCCGGGGGGTTTGGTGCGACCAGTACGCAAAATGTGATGAATGTGAAACGTGGCCCGACAATATATTTCAGGAGTATCTTGTCGGCCCATATGCTGGTGAAATTATGCCGCCGCCCGGCTTTACCGGGGCCGAGAATTTGGTCGTATCTCCGCCTCAGTCTTTCGGGAATGGGTCGGAGATACAAGGCTCGGTAGTAATGTCCGTTGCGAATTCCATTTCGGCTCTTTCGGCTCGCGTTAATTCTCCGGAGGTTGTTAATGTATCTCCACCACCCACTAATTCCGATATTGTTACGGCCGGGTTGGGGGAACAAGATCGGGGTCGTCATGTCAACAATCAGACGACCTTCACCTTGACGGCCACCTTGGACCCTTCAACCACGACGTCAATTCCGACATCGGGCTCTCAATACGGAATGGTAAGTTCGGAGTTTGTGACTAATGTCCCTGTCAAGGATTCGTCATTACATAAATTAACAACCAATCAGCGCAGTTCGTTTCCGACGACTGCTGCATCTATAAACACATCTGTTGGTAATAATCCAGCCCCCGATTATGTAGACTATAGCCGTTCCCTATTAAGGAACGTGCCGAATTTATCGAGGGCGCCTGTTCATCTGATAAAGTCAGGACCTTCACAGTCTGTCATATCGGGACTGGATTATCGTAGACCCGCACGGTCTGCGTCTATCCCAGCCTCTGTGGATAGATATATGCATTCGAATTACCCTACTGTATCTTGTTACATGCCGGTAGTTTCGTCAAGTATTGGTACTGCAGCATTGGCGCAACCTACCTTTACTTGTGCATCTACTGATATTCTATATCAATCTGCATCTATCCCAGCCACTGTGGATAGATGCATGCAAAGTATTGGTACTGCAGCATTGGCGCAACCTACCATTACTTATGCACCATCTGATATACAATATCAACCTACGTCACGTCCGATTTTATCGGACACTCATATGCAACCAACAACATCATACCATACGGGATCTTCACACCCTCAGGTATCATTGTTGTATTAGTAATGGTACTGCAGCATCTGCGCAACCTACCTTTACTTATGCATCGACTGATATACAATATCAATCTACGACGTACGTCACGTCCGATTTTATCGGACACTCATATGCAACCAACAACATCATACCATACGGGATCTTCACACCCTCAGGTATCATTGTTGTATTAGTAACAGTACTGCCGCATCTACTACAGCGCAACCTACCTTTACTTATGCATCGTGCAATCATTAACGTCATACCTTCCAATATCTACATACTTTGCGGTATTGTCGTTTTGTAATGGTACTTAAGCTTCTGTGCTAGCGCAAGCTACCTTTACTATTGCACCTACACGTAATAACACCACTCGGTCGTTATTACTCCAGGTTCCGGTTTTCAGCCCTCACAATTCAGAAAAGTCACCTCGGCAATAATAAATATTCCATGTAAATATTGCGGAGGTGAACTGATTGTGCCACGGCATTTACCTCGGCAAAGAATTGCTGAGGTGAATTGTGGGGGCTGCGGTTTACAGAAATTCGCCGTTCTTTATTGAATGTGCCGAACTTATCGAGGGCTCTGCTACGTATTACATCGTCAGCGCCCCCTCATTCTGTTAAACCGGTACTGGAATAACGTAGGCCCGTCTTTCGGTATGCGTTTATTCCGATTTCATCGGATGGTTACATGCAACCATTAACGTTGTACCTCCCGGTATCTACATACCTTCCGGTATCATCGTTATATCACGGGTCTTCCACTTTTGTTTCTGTGGAAGCTTCGTCTGCGGCTGCAGTTACTTCCACTTATGTACCTCGTCGTGTGACTTATCATGTTATGTCCCACTCTACGGGTGTTTCTTACGTTCTCATCGGTCCGTGAGGTATTCAACGTATGTACCACGCACCGATTCTGAGACGTGGAAGTTAAGGTTACATGCCCGCAGTTGCGGCCTAGCTATCTGCGGCGCATGTTTCAATTTACGTGGCATCAGCTTCCGATTTACTGACATGATACGATGTATCACCGAGCTATTTATTCTACGATAAAGAATAAATGCCTACTTTATCGGGCTGTTTATTCTACGATAAGAATAACTGGCCTACTCCACCTTGTATCCCCCCGTACCTGTCCGTTACGGAAGAAAGGGAGGGGTGGCGCTACAGGGCTCATCGTATGCTATTGTCTCGGTTGCTTCTCCACGTCCGGCAACGTTGAATGTTATCAGTCAGTCTGGTCTGACATCACATTCGACTACTTCCGGTTATGCAGATCTTATCTTCCATTTCGATCCTGTTAGGCATAGGGTATCGTTTTTATCCTATCCTTTTCAGGCACTGGTTGTCGTGCATCTGCGTCTCCGGCCTAAATACCCAGTTAGGCCGGCTAACTCTCAACAGTTTCTGTCACGTCCGGTGAGGAAGTACAGATTATGTCACCATGATGTTGCTGATCCATTTTAACAACTTTTGGTGATAATTACGCAGCTATTGAGAGTAACTCGTCTTCAATTTGTGCTCGTCGGTTATAGCCCCTGGGGCACTTGTTATTTCCGTTCGTTCACTCTTTAACTTACTATCGTAAGTTGTGAAGACATCTGATCATCGTATACGTTTTACGTATTGGTTTCGACCGTGCAAACGCTTACGTTGGTCACTACGGAACTGTTTATGCAATAGGATATTTCACTCCATTAATTGCTTCAACGGTTTCCGCTTTGACGAATTTTCACCTCTGTGTCTCGTCTGTTTAGTTTTTATACGTTTCGTATAAAACCTTTATAACGGTACTTCGGTAGTCTATTTTTATTATTACCGTTCCGAGATCACTGGTGGTTTATTCGTATATCTAGCTGCCTGAAGTTCTGCCTATCTTACATAGAGCATTCTTTCTTGTCTACAACTTTTATCAACTTGGAAGTTGATACATTGTTGTATTATTTTGCAGCTAGACACTATGAATTCTATTTCGGTTTTCACTCCGGAATATAACTCATTTTGTAGTGTCACAGCCTCATCCGGTCAGTTTTACATTTATCTTGGGGTTTTAATGAGAGTCGCGCATGCGCTTTCCTTTACCGTCCTTGCCGGTTCCTCGTTGACCCATATGATTTATGTAGGCCGTGAGGGTTGGGTGTTGCTGTTGCGTCATGGGAGCATCATCACCGGATATGATTTTTTTGTCAGAATTTGGATCGATTCGTTTGATCCAAACGTTTTGGGTTTGTTTCGTTCAACTAGTTGTACGTCTCATCTATACTCCAAAAATTCTGACAATGCTCCCCGAGTTGGTCATCTTAATGAAACGAGGAGAGATTTTTCTTCCCTCGCGGATTTTGGTTGATCCTCTTCGTATTCCACTTCGACTGTGCTTTAGTGAACCTTTTAGGAAGACCTGTTTCGACTCGCCTTCTTGCATACACAGATCGTCATGGGTTTGCGATTACTCCGGTCAGTAACATCAGAACTAGTTATCTGATTCTGCTTAACACGGATTGGCTTCTTCGAACCCTTTCATGTTTAATCGCATTCCCTTATCTTCTTTACTTCTGGTAGAGAATGTGGAATTGATGACTGTCTTCTTGGCGACGTAGTCTAACACCGCGGCTTGGGGACACCATCTTCGATGTTACGTGACTAGAAGAAACTACGTTCTAGCTATTCTTCTTGAGGTTACTTCCCTGTCGCTGCTATACACTACTCCTGGCTTCCTCATTTCCGTTCTTCCTATACGAGGAGGGCTAATTCAGATTTGACTGACCTGGTCGGTTCCGTCTTTTTACGTGAGTATCCAGAGTGGTGTATGAGGCTGCGTCGCTTCGTCATCGTTTCCTTCAGTTTGCTGTGGAGTAGTTCAGCAACATGTACGGGTTTGTATGCTGAAGGATACTCCTTCGGTTTCCATGACCGTTGTCACTTACCGAGCTACCCCGGACTTTTTCAGTTTCTGTATTACCTGCAGTGTAAGCACAGAATCTATTTTCCTCTTCTAGTGGATGAATAGATGGAAGAGCCTTCTTTCCGGCGGTAGTGTTGCTGTTCTTTTCTTCCGACACTGAGGTATCTTTGCGGTGGCGTTGTTGTGTTCGGCCCAGTACGCACCTATATCGTTTTTGGAGGTCAAATCTCACCGGTACTGCACTACTTTTATCGGAGAACTTTTTGACCGGTGTTTCTTCCTCCGTCTCAGCCAGTCTTGTAAGACTGCGTCGAGTAGGGCTGGAGAACATTTTTGGTTCGAGAATTGACACTCCTCTCGTTACAGCGGAAGTCAACTATTTCTCAATAGCCTACGCTTGTGTTGTGTCAGACATTATCATAGCTTTTGTCCTTCATAACAAGCACGGGGAACTGTGTTTTGTTTCCCCTGTTGCTCCTGCTTTTAGGGATCGTCGCTACGAGTTTATCACGTTTCCGGTATGTCGGACTCTCTATCAGGTTCTTACGACCGGGTGACTGTTATACTCGTAGAATGCTTCATTTATGAGTAATTTCAGCGACTTTTTGTTTCTGATTGTTATTTCTCATACTACGATCCCAGCTGTCTTAGCAGCGTTTTGCGTACGTTTGGGCGTAATCTGGCTGAAGGACTCATTCCTCGGCCGCTGCTACTCCTTCTGCCAGCTTATCTTCTAGAACGATCTCTCGGGTTGTTCAGGTGTCATCCCATCGTTCCACGTAATTTTTCTTCCACTCCCTGGAGTATGATGGTTGCATGGAGTCGTTTGTTCACCCCGTCGCTTTCCGATGGGTAC